>LPNX010632213.1:17000-45448 GCA_001517045.1 Pseudotsuga menziesii
CTGTGGATAAACCTGAGGCTGCACCTCGAATTTCTAAGGGGGTACTTAAGCGTTCGGGTCATAACCCAAATGCCCGAGCCGCCCAAAATTATTCAGTTGTCGAGGACTTGGGCCATACTCCTTGTGCGATGTTTGCATTGGAAGTGCTTCAGAGTTGTCCGTCGCAAAGGAAGGCTTTGCTTTCCGCTCTTGGTGTGAATGGTGATGATTCTTCCTTAGTGATCAAATTTGAAATCGCAGGACATCAGCCTCGCTTGCCCTACTATGTGTCCCTTTTGGTGCATGTATAATGTCTTAATATGACCGTCAAGCATACTGTGATTGACGAGGGCGCTGCTGCTTCTGTGATGTCTTTGTCTTGTTGGAAGGGTCTCGGTTCTCCTGAGCTGTCAAAATCTACAACCATGTTAACTGCTTTTGATGGGAGATCGTTTAGGCCGCACGGTATCCTTCCTTCCCTTAAAGTCCGTTTGGGAGGGAAGACCGTTGTGATAGAGGTTGAGGTGGTTGATGCACCCCTTGACTATAATCTCTTACTGGGAAGGAACTAGATGTATAGTATGCAAGCCGTTGTGTCTTCCGTGTTTCACGTTGTATGCTTTCCACATAAGGGGAAGATTGTAACGATTGATCAAATGGAATTCAAGAATCCGCCTGTTACTACATCTTCGAGAGCTTCGGTTCCGAAAGTTGAACATTCCCAGCCGGCAACTGGGAGTGTGGGTGTAGGCATGTATCCATCCCTCATGGGAACCTTTAGTTGTTCTGCACCCGTCCTCATGATAGGATCTAGTTTCGATGGTGCTTCGACGTCTACGAGATCGGTGCCTTTTCGTACAATTCATATGAGAGATCCTTGGATTCTTCCTTCACCGAGTCCTTCGAGTGAGGCCATTGAGATGAGCGTGCCGTTGCCTGCAGTTATGATAGCTTACCAAGCTAATATCAAGTCTGCTGCAGAGCCTTGGTCTTCCTCTTCACGGATAGAGGAGGAAGACCCCTATGTGCTGCTGGCATGGGCAGTACGGTCTTCTCATGCCCACGACTACCTTGATATGGTTTTCCCTTCAGATGAAGCGATTATCGAGGCCATGTCGGGAGTTAAGCCATCATGGGAGGAACTTCATCATAGATCATACTTCCTTCCAGAGCTTGATCGTTTGGAGCATGAGGATTATAGGGAGATTCTTAGTCAGAAAGTTGGTAGACCTATGGTTCCATTAAGCTCTCCTGGTCCGATGGCTGATGGAAACATGGAGAACATATCGTCAACTATTCCTATCAACATTTCTCGCAATCCTGGTACAATTGAGAATGTCTACATTGGGGCGGATTGTTCCCAATATGAGATTCTGGAGTATACCGAGCTATTCAAGGAATTTCGTGATATTTTTGCTTGGTCTTTCGATGAGATGCCAGGGATTGACCCTCGAATTGTCGAACATGAGATTAAGACTTACCCCAACGCTAAGCCTATTCGACAGCGTTTACGCGCAGTGAATCCTAGGAAAGCACCCGCCATAAAGGCAGAGATAGAGAAGCTATTGAAAGCTGGTTTCATCTATCCCATTCCCTTGATGGAGTGGGTTTCAAACCCCGTTCTGGTGGATAAGAAGCAGGGAGCGATCCGTATATGCACTGATTTTCGTGATTTAAATTGTGCCTGTCCTAAGGATAACTTCCCCACACCATTTATAGAGCAGATTTTGGATGAGTGTGCGGGTAGCGAGGTGTTCTCCTTTATGGATGAATTTTCCGGGTATAATCAGATCCAAATTAAACCCGAGGACCAACACAAGACTGCATTTATTTGTCCTTGGGGAACATTTGCGTATCGGAAAATGCCTTTCGGCCTTGAAAACGCCGGAGCTACGTTTCAGCGGGTGATGACCTTGATCTTCCACGATCTCAAGTCTATTATTGAAGTATTTTTGGATGACCTCGCTGCTCATTCTCACATGAGGATGCATCATTCTTATCACTTGAGATTGGTGTTCGAAAGGTGTCAGCACTATGCTATTAGATTAAACCCTCATAAGTGCATCTTTTGCGTGAAGTCAGGTCATTTGTTAGGATTCATCGTTTCGAAAGAGGGTATAAGAGTCAACCCTTTGAAGGTTGAGGCAATACTTCAATTGTCTCCCCTGCGTAATATTCATCATCTTTAGTGTTTGCAAGGCATGGAAAACTTCTTACGAAGGTTTGTTGTCAACTTTGCCAATTTGACTAGAGGTTTCATGCGTCTCCTGAAGAAGGATACTCCCTTTGAGTGGGATGAGCGAGCCCCGGTGATTAGTCCTCCAGATTATAGCCGTGATTTCCTATTATATGTGGCCGCATCTTTAGAGATGATTGGTATGGTTTTGGTTCAAGAGGATGAGGATCTCCAGGAGCATGTCATATATTATCTGAGCCAAAACCTTATTGACGCAGAGATTCGGTATTCTCATGTCGAGAAGCTTGCCTTAGCTACCGTACATGCGGTGCAGCGTTTGAGACATTATATTCTCCTTCGCCAGACCTTGGTTGTGGCCCATGTCAATCCGTTTCAATTCGTCCTCACACATAGGATGATTGGGGGAAAGTATAATAAATGGATTGTCATCCTGCAAGAGTTTGATCTCGAATTTGTTTCGGAAAAATCGAAGAAATCTTTAATATTTGCAGAGCTCATATCGGATTTTCTGAGCGAGGCCGAGGAGTTGGTATGTGAAGATACGTTCGTTGATGAACACATTTTCTTAATCTCAATGGCTGATCCATGGTATGTGGATATCATAGTATATCTACAAACACAGAGGACCCCTACTCACCTCTCGCGAGATGAACGACGATGATTACGTCACGTCTCTAAGAACTACCTCATAGTCGACAATACTTTGTACCGCCGTGGAGTAGATTCCCTTTTACGACGTTGCTTAACTCATGATGAGGCTGAGGTAGTGCTTAATGATTGCCACGGAGGGGTGTGTGGTGGTCATTTATCTGGGCTTTCTACAGCTCAAAAATTTTTGAGAGCGGGTTATTTTTGGTCGTCAATCTTCAAGGATTGTATTGAAGCGGTCAAGAGGTGCCACCCTTGCCAGGTGTTCGCATGTAATATGCGCTCGAAACCTGCCCCGTTACACCCTATTATCACCGCCGATCCCTTCACCAAATGGGGGCTCGATTTTATGGACTGCAACCCAGCTTCGGCTGGGGGGCACCATCATATCATAGTGGCTGTTGATTACTTCATGAAATGGGCTGAGGCAATGCCTACAGTAAAATCCAACGGTGAGACAGTCGCTCACTTCGTATTCAACCAAATCATTACTCGGTTCGGGATTCCAAGAGAGCTTGTCACTGACCATGGCTCACACTTTCAGAACCGTATGATGGAAGAGTTGGCATCCAAGTTAGGGTATAAGCAAGATCAGTCCTCTTCTTACTATCCTCAAGCGAATGGACAAGTTGAAGCAGTGAATAAATCACTTAAGTCCATTCTCCAATGAACCATCGCGCAAAGCAAGACGAATTAGCATATTATGTTATACCCTGCTTTGTGGGCATATCGAACCGCGGTTAAGACTACCACTGGTTTTTCTCCATATCAGCTTGTACATGGAGTGGAGTCGATATTGCCGGTTGAATGCGAGATTCCTTCGTTGAAGTTAGCCGTGGAACTCTTACGAGACACTTCACCTTTGGAGGAATGTTTGGTTCACCTTGAGCAACTCGATGAGCAACGTAGAGATGCCTTGGTGACTCTAGAGGTTAATAAGCGTCGCGTAAAGGCCCAATACGATAAGTCTGTCCATCCGAGAGTGTTTAGTGAGGGAGACTTGGTCCTTTTGTGGGATCAATCGAAAGAACCCTTGGGGGCAGGGAAGTTCAATCCTATGTGGCGTGGTCCTTACGTGGTCAAGCGTGTGTTAGAGAAGGGTGCCTACGAGTTAGTGGATTACGAAGGGATGGCCTTGGCGGAGCCTAGAAATGGGCTCTATCTCAAAAAATAATATGCATGATCTTTAGCCAAGGCTGCTTGTTGTATATTATTGTACAACTTTTTTGCATAGTTAGGTCTTGTTTATCGTGATCGGGTTTGTGATTAGTTTCCATTTCTTGTGGTAGATGTCAATGGAATCTTCCACCTACATAGGATTCACGGATGGTGCAAGCCGTCACACTCAGCACTCAGCCTCAGCTGCTTGGGTGATTTATACTCCTATGGGTCAAGTACTATCTTCAGGAGGTGTATGTCTACGACCATCTTCCAACAATGTTGCTGAATATAGTGCCGTTATCGAGCTTCTACAGGATGCCATTTCGCATGGTGTTCTATCTCTTGAGGTACGTCTTGATTCAGAGTTAGTAGTGTCACAGCTCAATGGTTTGTACCATGTTAGAGATCCGACGTTATTGAGGAGATTCTTACATGTGATATTGTTAGAACGGAAATTTGAGAGTATAACATATATACACATTCCAAGAAATTATAATCAAGTTGCTGACTCATATGCTAACTACATGTTAGATTGGCATTTGTTTCATTCATCATAAATTAATCATAAACACAATTTTTACACATGTAAATAAATAAACCGATCACCATAAAACTTTTTTATCAAAAATGTGGTAATACATAGTGTCATAATACAAAATTAGGGCTTTGAAAGCCACCATCATATACACGGTAGTACAAAATAGATACACTCCCAGGTGTCTATTCCTGTGGAGGTGGGGGAGGGTTGTGATCATGATACGTCACTACGGCTCTAGCTAGCCGCCGGAATAAGCGCACCCATGCGCATGGTACACCCACCACCTGTCGCTGCATGGCCTCAGGAAAGTCTTCGACTTGCGCCATGGGAACTCTCTGAGTCAGTCGCACGAAGTTGGTATGGATTTTTTGGAGCGTTCGCTCCACATCCACATCGGTGATGTCGTCTTCTCTTCCCCTCCGTCTATGACATGGGAAGCCCTCTGGTTTCCGTGGTCCCACATCTGCACATGAATGGTAGATTTCATTATGTATTGTCACCCAAAAGCATGTCTTTTTGATTCCATATAATCAAGAAAACACAAAAAAAATTAAATACTTCAAAAATTTTAAAAAGAGTGAGGGTCGAGATTCGTTACATATGTCTCCATATGCTGATCCTGGTGGCAATGGCATGTCCAGATCCCCCCAGAAATCTATCCCTACATAGGGGTAGTCATTTATGGCAACAATCTGTCATCGCTACCATGGAAAAAAGTCAGCTGGATAGGGGTTGGCCACCCTACCACCCCCTAGTCTGCGCATCGCATCTGCCCAATGTCGTTGGGCCGGATCTCGAACTCCGTGGAGAGGAACATCCACTCTAGGGCTCAATCCTGGAACACGCTCGAAGAAAAACGTGCTCAAAATACTACTGAACCCGAAGTTCCATATCCTACCTGCCTTACACTCACTGAGCTGATGTTTCATGTTGCTCAGTAGTGTAGTACTCCAGTCGTATATGGTCGGTCTCATACACTCCACCGCATAGAACATCAATGGCCGAGAGGCCTGATGGAGTGATGCTTAGCCTGCTATCTTGCCCAGCGTCAGTAGTATGGCCTTTAGGCCCAGCACCTGTATAGCATTGGTGGGAACTTGACTCCCCACCTTCTCAGTATCTGGGTAGAAGTACACAGCTATGTACTCATCGATAGTAATCCCATGACCTGGCCCACCTCGGGAACGAAGGTTCACCACCTCCCCTCGTCTAGATAGACCTGTGATAAAGTAGATATCCTCCACCTCAATGGTGAGGGACATACCGTCTATCCGGAAGGACTCTGAGTCTGGATCCCAATAGTCTACTAGCACCTGTAGCAGTCCTGGTTTGGCCCTCAAGCCACCAAGGCACCAAAACTTATAGAGTCTGCATGCACGTAATACTTGTTGAGCCCTTATGTCGGCCCTTATTGCCTCCTCTACTTCACCATGCTCGCGCTCTCGCCATTCTAGCACCATCCTGCATGAGAAATTGACCAACTGTCCATTAGATTCTTGTAAATCCACTTGCGCGGTGTCATACGCGACTGTTTTGCAAACAACCACGTATGTACGCAGTTTCTAGCCCCTTTTCCGTGTATAGCCAGCCCTATACGCGGAAAAATATTTGATACCCGCGTGGGCCGCAGCGCTCATGTAGAATTGGCCTTAACAACCTCATTTGACCATGAAAACTTATAAAAATTATATTGAAATGCAAGTTGAGAGCATGAGTAAATACCTGGAGGAAACGGTTGTGAATTCCGCCGGCTGGATCTCCTGTAATTTGCAGTTGAAAATCAGAGCTCCAATGGGTAAAAGTTTCAAATGATTTCTATTTTTTACTATTTATAGAAAAAATTTCAAATATTTGAAAATTTTTACCCCTTTTCCTATAGTTTTGACAGTTTGTAACCATTTTGGACCGTTTCTGACATAATCTGTGATGTAGAAGACCATTTGCAGTGCCGTTTTAGCCTTTGGATTGACCCGTTCATGCCCATCTCAGGTATCACGTCTACACTGGCATATAGGTTAGGTCCACCACCATTTGCATTTTGCATGACCTTATGACCATGTCACTATATCCTTAGGTACGAACCCACTCTATTATGTCACGGAACCTTCTTGCTGCTCTAGAAGTGGCATAATATGAGTGGTAGAGCCTCACCTTACATGGGTACCCTAGTTAGCGCCTTATTTGAATTTGGTGCCCATGGCGATGTTTCTCCCTTTAGGGTGTGGGAGTCTATTGTATAGTATTGCCATGACATTTCGCAAGAGCCTCATACTCCTCTTGATCTTATGCTGGCCATGATCCCCCAGACTCCTTGTATCAAGTTGTGGATGCATTATCATGAGTTTTTCCTATCTTATTGAGCTTTATGCCGGCTCCCCTGACATTGTGTTTCAGCCATATAGCCCGATCTTGTCTCATGTCTAGCCATGCAGAGCCTTTCTTTATATCCTTCGCAGCTTGATTCCCTTTTTACCGGGAGGGGATTTTCCCCCGAGTGTCGATATACTACACATGTATCCTTGCATTGAGTATAGGTATGTTCCACTACTTGGAACTAGTTTTTTTTCCCTAATGACACTCATCTCCTCCTAGTTTGTAACTATAAAGCTAGTTTATTCTTTTTTCAAGCTTTTCAAATAACTGAAAAAGTCCAAAAAAATAAAAAAACCAAAAACCCGGATAAGAAAATATTTTATCTTTGCCAGCTGTCGAGTCATGTCGCCTTCGAACAGAGCACAGTATATCACATCCATTGGTTGGGTTATAGTTTGACTTTAGGAGTTGTACTCATTTATCTGAGTTTATCTCCACTGACTGGTTATGCTTCCAGTCCCTATGGAGCCTCTATTGATGCCTCCTATGTCATAGAGATGTCCCAGTTTGTATATCGATTCTATGCTGCCTTCATTCAGTCACCATACACCGTTATGCTCTTGTTCGAAGGAAGTTGAAACCTGAGTCGGCCATTCCTCAGTTATCTTGACTTTGCATGTCGGTCATTCCCGGTAGAGTTACTGGTTTTTGCACCTTATGATCGAGTCCTTCCACATTATACATCCTTGCTGAGTACCTCGTGTTGGATGATGGGGGATGCCCTAATGCCCTCCTTCCAGCAGATTTCATCCCATCGAATTCAGATCATTTATTCTGGGATTGGAGTCTAGAGTCATTTTGAGTGCCTTGATACTTGCAGTCATCAGTGGCAGGTTCTCTCGCCATAGACTATTTTGGGAATACATCAATGTCCCCTGATCGATGGATTCTCTCAAGTGTTCGACCTCAACACATTTATTCACACTTGTTAGTAGTACCTTGATTCCCATTTTCATTATCGGTGGGTGATCTCGCGTCTGTTAACGGTATACATCAATGACCGGTAATTAGACAATGGACTACTATGTTCGACCTCTACACCTCTATTCGCATAGTAGGACATGTACTCATAGCGGTGTGTGTATAAGACCTTCCAGATTGGTGGCATCTACTATATTATACCTCCTTGATCGTGCCAGTGTTCATGAGATTTCAGTTCTCGTGACTTGTTCCAGTATATGTGAGACGTTTCCAGCCACTATGGAGATCTTGATCTATTGCATATCTTCATCCTTTTTGGAGATCATGGTCCTTTGTATATCCTCATGATGGAGATTCTGATCTATGTATATTGTACGTGGCAATGACCACATATGTGTTATCATGTTTCATGCCTATTCATGGCCATTGTACTCTTATGTATCCGGGACTGCTATATGTATTTGCAGTTATATGCAAAGTTGTATTATTGTACTATGCTGATTGGGTGGCTGGTCTTCCATTTGGGTACCTTCATCACTCCACTTCTGGGATGGAATTATAATGTATTTAGGCCATCGTATAACCCCTCTGATCTCATACATTAGGGGGCATCTGTTATAGCGGATTTCACCACACTAGGTGAATCACACATTGTATGGCTTTCCCCTGTCCCGCTGCAGACTCATTAGCCCCTATGGACTACTTTTTGTCTTTTGATGTGTCCTTGATCATCCCTAAAAACATAAGAAAAGTGATATACGTGGATTTTACCCCGATAACCACGTACATATGCGGATATGAACCCTATAGTCGCGTACATCGGGGTGTGTGCATAATCCAAATCCTTTTGGAGTTTTCCTTGACTTGGATCCGACTCATATGACTCCTGGCCTTCCATATGCCTTGAGATCGCACGGATTCAACCTTTCAGTATCCATTTGAAAAGATATATAAGGAACCCCTTGAGACATTGAAAGCAGAAGAGAGAATTGAGAGTAACGAAACTATAGTCCATTGTTTCCAGAACTTATGCTTGAGTCTGCATCCCTTTGTCCCTTGGAGCACTGTTGTGTTCTTCCTAAGCTTGCCTTTTGCTAGTGAGATTTCTATCTAAGTGATGGAGGATTGAGGTGGTGGAGGCCCAAGTGGGGGATTCAGTTTCTCTGGTTCGCAGACGTGCCGTCAGAGGTTGTCACTTGTAATCTCTGATTTATATTAATAGAAATATATTTTCCTGTCCAGTAATGTGTATTTGAATGAATATTGTATCCATTGGAATATGTCAAATTCCTTTACATTATTGATTATATATGCTAGAATATATCTAACACCATGATATATAGTATGCTTGTATTGTTTACTTGTTGTTGAGGAAGTATTTTTTCAATTCAAGCTAAAGATTGGAAAGCTCAACGGGGATCTACTTCAACCGTTCGGAATAAGGTAGGAGGTTCGATCCTTTAGTGTTAGACATTTTATTTCTATTGCATATTGGGAAAGATTGATTTCTGGAGTCTAGCTGTCTGTTGTGGTACCCCAAGCCACAGGAATTTCTCTCCGTAACACTCCTTGAATTCATTGGCATAATGCTTCCCACCACATTTAAATCCTTTTACTTCTTTTCTGTGTTTCTTGTCTTTGACTGTGACTACATGTTTGTAGTGCTTTTCTTTTCTTGTCTTTTCTATTTTATCATGGTGTTTCTGGTGAGACTTATGATACTTACCCCCCCTCTTTGAAGTTTTCTTGGAAGAAGAATGCTTCGAAGAATGTGAAGATCGTTGGATTTTTTCATCAAAAGCAGGAGGAGGTAGGTTTCTTTGTTTACACATTGCTCTGAAATTTCCCGATTTCAATGGATCTTGGACAACTTTCTAAAACTTGATTTCTTTGCATGTGTCCAAAATTTTTGCATGCACTGCTTGTCTGATAAGACCAAAAGGTTGGCCTTTGAAGCCAGATTGACCATTTACTGGTGGCCAGATTCTGTTGAGGCGTTGAACAAACCAAGATGGAAGAGAATTGAGGAAAATGTATGTCCATTTTTCATTGAAAGGATTTGGTAATCTGAAGACAATTGCTATATGCTGGTTATAGTATTCTTCAAATTGTGTTAGATATCTGCACTTCATCTTCTGGAGCCAAAGCTCTACAACACCAGATTCTGGTTTTTCATTTCCAATGAAAGAATTATGAAGATAGTGAACCATGCATCCTAATGCATTGCTCATTGCTTTACCTTGTTCGTCTAGAACAGGTTGACCAGTTTGAGGACCTGAAGTATGAAGCAAAATCATTTGTTCCCAAGTAGACAAAGTACCAGGGGTCTGTTTCTTTACTACATACATCCATTGTTGCAGTGAGCCTGTAAAACCACTTGTTATCATTCTGTATGCTAATATAGAGTCTAATCCAGAGGCAAGATAACATCTATAACATGTTAACATATCACCACACATATCTATAATTTCTTTTGTAGTTTTGCTATCTATGGACCAAGTATAAATTGTGTCGCCTTTGAATTCTATTGGCAGCTTTGATTCTCTACTGGAATAGAATTCTGGCGGAGATCTCCATTCTTTTTTGTTTTTCCATTTGGGAATTTGAAAGTTAAGCTTATCATCAGAACTTGACTCTGAAGTATGACATTCATCGCATTCTGAACACGAGGAAATATTGCAGTGTAATTCATTTGTTTCACTTTCTGAACTTGGAGATTCATAATATTCACTGTCCATTTTTGCCAATAATTCAAATGTAGCTAGATCGACTTCAGAATAACCAGGAATATCATGAATAGTATTATTCATAAACTAGTGGACAATACAAAAAACCTATGAACAATGCGCAGCCCAGGACAAGACATGAGGAGAAATACGACTGGCTAAATAGACGACGAAATGAACAGTGGTTTTCCAAAAAACTTCAGAGAAAAACGCCGTAGGCATAAATATAGTTTTATTGTATATTTAATATTTATTCATACATATAAAAGAAATAATTTTAAACATTTGACAAGAAATAAGTTTAAACATTTCGCGATTTTGTTACTCTAGCAAGTTTTTTTTAATCATAAATGGATAATTTTATTCTAAAAATTAGAATTCTGTGTAAGTGTTTTTTTAATCATAATGGGATGATTTAAAAAAAAAATTATGTGTTGTTTATGTTATGTATTTTAATTTATAATTTATAAATGGATTTAGTTCATGTATTTTAATTTATAAATGGATTTAGCTCACTCAAGTATATGTAAATATTTGGGAATTCTGTTAAAAAATCTGCACATATCAATTTCTTTAAAGTTTGAAACAAATACTTTCAAACTTAAGCTCAGTATCTCTTATACCTTAAGCTCACCAAGCAACTATAGCAGCCCAAAACATAGGAGGGACCTTCACAAGAACCAAAGCAAGTTGCTCTTATGTAAAGTACTTTTTAGTTCATTCTGGTCTTATGTAAAGTACTTTCTAGTTCATACTGGTATTTGGATTGGAAATGTTGGAAAAACACTTTTTCTTCATGACTTGAAGTGAACTATAGAGTGCATGTTGAATCTGACCAACCCTAGAGTCACTTCACGTTTCCTTAAAGCTCAACAAGGATTGTAAACTGAAGGGAAAAATGAATACTATAAGCTGAAACCGTTATGAGTGAGAAACCCTAAATGTATTCATAATGTGGTATGTTCTCCAGTACTAATGTGCTGAAAGACATGACTAAGTTGCTCAGAACCCTAAAGGAGCTAGGGTAACCTTCTGAGTTAAGTTATCTCACAACATCGACCATTAAACCAGAACCAACGCGCTTTCTCCAGCTGTTGCTCTGAACTCTCCAAAAATTGTCGGGCGAGCTCTTTCTACAGGAAGGGCTCTTTCATGGGACGAGCTCTCCAGAAATTGCCTCATGGCACTCCAGAATCGCCGGACAATTGTGGTTCTGACCAACTCAAGAGTCACCACTCTCCAAAAATTGCCGGACTATAGAAGAAAGAAAAACGTGAAGCTGCATAAACCAGTGGACAATACAAAAAACCTATGAACAATGCGCAGCCCAAGAGAAGACACGTGTAAAAACCTATGGACAATGCTTAGCCCATGAGAAGACACGTGTAAAAGAACCACTGCCAAGAGGGATGACGACATCTACAGTGGTTTAGAACAAAACTTCAGAGAAAAATGCCTAACGGCGTTCCATTGAAGTTTGTGATTTGATTTGATTGAAGATGCAAGTGCAAATTCTAAAATATGTTCAATTCTAAGTTTTAGTACAGTTGTCTATATTTCAGCTTATTCTTTACTTTTAATGTGGAATCATCCATCTCTCCTGTTACATTTCATTACTTATGAATTAATGCTTTATCCAAAACAGTTTAGAAAATTTCATTTTTACTGGAGTTTGGTGAAGCGAAAAATATAGAGGGGACACAGTTTTTCTTTTAGATTGTTTTAGGATTTTTGAAAGTTGTAGATACCCTCAAAACCTCTAGGACATGAAAAACTATCTTTGAAAATTTAACTTATAAAACTATTCCAAACATCAATTTTTTGTATAATTTCTACTTAAAACTTATTTTTGCACCCTCTTGGATAGGTAACCCGCCTTACTAATTTATCATTTATCCTCAACATGCCAGAAATATATGGACATTGGTTTGATTCATATGAACGTGATAACATAACTTTAAGGTCTCTGGACTGGAATGACTTTAGAATCCATTAATTAAAAAGGGAAAATGACTTGTAGAGTGCACTATGCACTCAATGGATTCTAAAGTCCCCATATAAAAAAAGGCTTCCTCCTCCTATGTAAAATTCTAGTTCCCTTAGGCAATTTATAAAGACTATTCACAACTTGTGTTACAAGCATTTCCAAATAAAAAGTTTTCGTCATGTGTCAAAATGCTGGTTGACTTAAGGAATCTACAAAAGCTCCATGAAATACCTGCACCTTTTCATTTTTTCTCTGTAGCTTATTATTTTATTTTATTCCTATTAAGAAAATCTTCAAAATCTTATTACATATGCAATTTCCCTCACACATTTAAATAACTATGCACCCAAAGAATACAGGGGCACTCCTTTGGTCTGGTGTCTACGTGCATATATTTATGTGCATTATAGAAGGTTCAATAAATCTAAAAGATGTATTCCATGCATTGAACATAGACATTCATCTGGTTACAGATTTGATGGGCATGGAAATTTCTTTAACAAGGATTGGGATCTGAGCGAAGGGGAGGGCGGGGAATTCTGTTGGTGCCATGTTGAGCTATCGAGATCTAATCAGAGATTGGTAGTGGCTGTACAATACTTGATTGTTGTTCTTTTCCCACCTTTGAAGCTTCAAGATATCTTGTCTCTCATGAGCAGTGGGCCCTTCTGTGGGAATGTAGATGGTGCTCTTGTGTTTAGGGTAAATTCCCCAGGCTCCACTGTCAACAAATTCACCCAAAGGCTTGCTTCTAGGATTAGTGAGAGTATTGTGATTAAAGTGTCTCTGGGTAAGGTGCCAAGGCTGGGATTTTCTCCGACGGGCTAGTCTCTGCTTTCTGAGATCCCCAGTGTGTAGAGTCCTCCATCCCAGGCCCACTATGGGGGAAAGGAGGAGAATAGCTCAAAACATACCACATATCCCAATGGAATTGTCATCAGAGAGCATGTGTTGGAGTTTCTAGGGTCTCCAATCTCCTTGTGCACATTGTGGACACCCATGTTGATCATCTGCAGGATATAGTAACCAGGTTTGAGATGGAGTTGGATACAATAGAGATTGAATTGGATAAAGGTAAGCAGCAGAGAAAGAATGTCATCACACCAATGAATCAGAAGTGGGGTGTTCAATGAAGCAGTTGTGTTCACCCATGAGATGATAACCTGTGAATCCCCAAATACAGATAAGAGAGGGATCCCAAAATCAATGGCATCCAAAAGCAGTGCCCAAAGAGGCAGAAGCTCTAATCTGGTGTTGGTGCATGTATTATCCTAGGTTAAGAGCTTGTTGGCTATTTATAACCATAATATAATAAAAGTTATTTAATTCCATAAAATAATGATAAATTTTATTACTTCCATGCATAAGCAAAGTTATTTTCTTTGTGAAATGTGCTAAAACAATCCTCAATAACTACTTCAGATTTGCATCATAACTTCATACCAAATTTACCCTTCAACAAACTTTCAAATATGTCTATTGAAGAGAAGGCTCTTCTTTGCAAAGAAGTGCCACATTTTTTCCTTACATTCCTCTGTAAGAGCACCTTGAGAATGCACAAGAATTCCGCAAATGCAGATAGCTATAAAGTCGGAGAATTCCAGTCATCCAACCAAAATGGGGAAAGAAAAGCATAAAGTCTACTAAGGCTAGTCTTTTTCTCATCATTCCTGTAGCAACAGGTCGGGAAATCTATCTGAAATAATTCATGACAGACCAAAAAACATATGAATTATGAGCATAACAAGAAGGCTGATAGGCACATCCATGTCAGTAAAAGAACCATTCATTCAAACTGAATGCTTGTGCCTCATAAAGAGAGTGAAAGGGCAATGCCCGGCACAAGACAAAACAACTAAAATATCCCATGATCAATGATCATACCATCTAAAGATCCAAAAAATCCTGTATGCCTCGGGGCCAATGAAAGAGCCTGCTTGGAGAGACTGTCAGGCTACTACTTATGCTCGCGTTAGATATGATTGATGGTCACTAAAGGGACATGATGCAGCACAGAAAGAATGTCATCACACCAATGACTCAGAAGTGGCATGTTCAATGAAGCAGTTATGTTCACGCAATATATGCTAACATGTGAATCCCCAAATATAGATAAAAGAGGGATCCCCAAATGAATGACAATCGAAAGCAATGCCCAAAGAGCCACAATCAACCCCGATCCCTCGGTGTCTCCTTCATGATCCATTGCTCCTTCGCGTGTTTTCAAGTTGAGTCTATGTAAAACCTTTGTGCTGATAGTTGGGCCTTCCGGATGTTTTGGAGGTAAAGGTTAGAACCTAGTCTGGGCTTCTCTGCAAGTGACAGCATTGATGGTTGAAGGTTTCTAGTCACTGCCTTGCTCTGCCCTCCCATTTCGCCTACATGTTTCAGTGTTCGCGTGTTTTGCACCTCTTTGCTGAGCTTTGTTCATAGGCTTTGTCGTGACTATTGAGCTGGTCAGAACCATAGGTGTCTGATGATTCTGGAGTGCCGTGGGCGATTCCTGGAGAGGAAGTCCTGTGAAAGAGCTCGTCTGAAACATGAAGTGTTTTCTTCTCAGTTTGGCATTTCTTATGAATTTATTATATAGCTTGATATTCATGGAGGAGGTGTTTGAACATCTTATCATGGCGACCGCCCCTCCTTGTTGCCTAAATGGTGTTTACTAGTCATATTTAGTTTGCGTGGGTTTGTATAGAGAAGTTGCATTGTTTATAGTTCCAGGAATTCTGATTCAAAGAGCCAAAGAACTAAAAAAACACAGGTGCATCTATTATCCTAGGTTAAGAGCTTGTTGGCTATTTATAACCATAACATAATAAAAGTTTTTTAATTCCATAAAATAAGCATAAATTTTTTAATTCCATGCATAAGCAAAGTTATTTTATTTGTGAAATGTACCAAAACAATTCTCAATAACTACTTCATATTTTCATCATAACTTCATACCAAATTTACCCTTCAACAAACTTTCAAATATGTGTATTGAAGAGAAGGCTCTTCTTTGCAAAGAAGTGCCACATTTTTTTCGTTACATTCCTCTCTAAGATCACCTTCAGAATGCAGAAGAATTCCACAAATGCAGATACATTTGAGGATCTCTCTGATAGCTGTAAAGCCGGAGAAGTCCAGCCATCCAACCAAAATTGGGATAGAAAAGCATAAATTCTGCCAAGGGAAGACTTTTATCATCATTCCTGTAGCAATAGGTCATAAAATATATCTGAACTAATTCGTGAGAGACCAAGAAACATATGAATCAAGAGCATAACAAGAAGGCTGATAGGCACATCCATGTCAACAAAAGAACCATTCATTCAAATTGAATGCTTGTGCCTCATAAAGAGAGTGAAAGGGAAAATCCCAACACAAGCCAAAATAACTGAAATATCCCATGATCAATGATCATACCATCTAAAGATCCAGAAAATTCCCCATGCCCCGGGGCCAACGAAAGAGCCTGTATGGAGAGTCTGTCATCCTGCTAGTTATGCTCGCGATAGATATGATTGATGGTCACTAAAGGCACATGATGCAGCAGATAAAGAATTTCATCACACCAATGACTCAGAAGTGGGGTGTTCAATGAAGCAGTTTTTTTCACCCATGAGATGATAACCTGTGAATCCCCAAATACAGATAAGAGAGGGATCCCCAAATGAATGGCAACTGGAAGCAGTGCCCAAAGAGCCAGAAGCTCTAATTTGGTGTTGGTGCGTCTATTATCCTAGGTTAAGAGCTTGTTGGATATTTATAACCATAATATAATAAAAGTTATTTAATTCCATAAAATAACAATAATTTTTTTTAATTCCATGCATAAGCAAAGTTATTTTCTTTGTGAAATGTGCCAAAACATTCCTCAATAACTACTTCAGATTTGCATAATAACTCCATAGCAAATTTACCCTTTAACAAACTTTCAAATATGTCTATTAAAGAGAAGGACCTTCTTTGCAAAGAAGTGCCACATTTTTTTGTTACATTCCTCTCTAAGAGCACCTCCAGAATGCAGAAGAATTCCAAAACAATCCTCGATAATTTGAAAACACACGGAGGACCAGCGGATCACGAAGCAAACACACGGGGATGGGGGTTAAGTGCCAGGACTACCGGATCACAAAGAGGACACGTGGAGGACCACCGAATCGCGAAGAGTGGAATGTTCCAAAACAATCCCCGATAACTACTTCAAATTTGCATATTAATTCCATAGAAAATTTACCCTTTAATAAACTTTCAAATATGTCTATTGAAAAGAAGGCTCTTCTTTGCAAAGAAGTGCCACATTTTTTCGTTACATTCCTATCTAAGACCACCTTCAGAATGCAGAAGAATTCTGCAAATGCAAATACATTGGGGGATCTATATGATAGCTGTAAAGTTGGAGAATCCCATTCATCCAACCAAAATGGGGACAGGAAAGCATAAAATCTGTGAAGGGCATACTTTTCTCATCATTCCTGTAGCAACAGGTCAGAAAATCTATCTTAAATAATTCGTGAGAGACCAAAAAACATATGAATCGGGAGCATAACAAGAAGAATGATAGGAACATCCATGTCAGCAAAATAACCATTCATTCAAACTGAACGCTTGTGCCTCATAAAGAGAGTGAAAGGGAAAAGCCCGACACAAGCCAAAATAATTGAAATATCCCATGATCAATGATCATACCATCTAAAGATCCAAAAACTCCCCCATGCCTCGGGGCCAACGAAAGAGCCTATTTGGAGAGACTGTCAACCTGCTAGTTATGTTCACGGTAGATATGATTGATGGTCAGTAAAGGCACATGATGCAGCAGAGAAACAATGTCATCACACTAACGACTCAGAAGTGGGGTGTTTTTCTGAACATGTTCGGAGAAAAATGTTGTGAATCCCCAAATACAGATAAGAGAGGGATCCCAAAATGAATGGCATCTGAAAGCAGTGCCCAAAGAGCTAGAAGCTCTAATATGGTGTTGGTGCGTCTATTATCCTAGGTGAAGAGCTTGTTGGCTATTTATAACCATAAGATAATAAAAGTTATTTAATTCCATAAAATAACGATAAATTTTATTACTTCCATGCATAAGCAAAGTTATTTTCTTTGTGAAATGTGGCAGAACAATCCTCAATAACTACTTCATAATTGTATAATAACTCCATAGCAAATTTACCCTTCAAAAAAATTTCAAATATGTCTATTGAAGAGAAGTGCCACATTTTTTCATTACATTCCTCTCTAAGACCACCTCTAGAATGCAGAAGAATTCCACAAATGCAAATAAATTTGGGGATCTCTCTGATAGCTTAAAATTCAGAGAATTCCACCCCCCCAACCAAAATGGGGACAGAAAAGCATAAATTCTGCCAAGGGCAGACTTTTATCATCATTCCTGGCAACAGGTCAGAAAATCTATCTGAAATAATTCGTGAGAGACCAAGAAACATATGAATTAGGAGCATAACAAGAAGGCTGATAGGCACATCCATGTCAGCAAAAGAACCATTCATTCAAATTGAATGTTTGTGGCTCATAAAGAGAGTGAAAGGGAAAAGCGGGCTCTTGCTACAAGACGAGCTCTTTCATATGAGGGGATCTCAAGAAATCACCTCACGACAATCCAGAATCGCCGGACAAGAGTCATGGCTCTCCAGAAATCACTGGACTGTAGAAGGAAGAGAATTGTTTGTAAACCAATGCTCATTTCGTCGTCTATTCAACCAACTGTGCTTCTATGCGTGTCATCTTCGTGATCCGCTGGTTCTCTGCGTGTATTCTTCGTGATACGCTGGTCTTCTGTGTGTCTTCAAATTGACTCTTGCTGGGTAGTAAAGAACTTCGGTGTTGATAGCCCGGCCTTCCGGATCTTTTGGAGGTAAAGGTTAGAACCCAGTTCGAGCTCGTTCACAAGTGACAGCATTGATGGTTGGACCTGGGACTTAACCCCCATCCCCGAGTTGTTAGTTGATTAATGTTTTCGGTTGGTGTCTTGCTTTGTCCTAGTTGGCAATACAGGAAACCTATGCAAAATGCACCGCGCAAGAGGAGAGACGTGTAAAAGTAGCACTGGTAGGAGGGACAATGACATCTACAGTTGTTGAGAACAAAACTTGAGAGGAGAACGCCTAACAGCGTTCCATTCAAGTCTGTGCCTTGATTTCATTGAAGATGCAAGTGAAAATTCTAAAATATGTTCAATTATAAGTTTTAGTACAATTGTCTATATTTGAACTTATTCTTTGCTTTGAATGTGGAATCATCCATCTCTCCTATTACATTTCATTACTTATGACTTAATGCCTTATCCAAAACAGTTTAGACAATTTCATTTGAACTGGAGTTTGGTGAAGCAGAAAATCCAAAGGGGACACAGTTTTAGTTTTTTCTTCTAGATTGTTTTAGGATTTTTGAAAGTTTTAGAGAGAGACCCTCAAAACCTCTAGGGCATGGAAAACTATCTTTGAAACTTTAACTTATAAAACTATGCCAAACATCAATTTTTTGCAAAATTTCTACTTAAAACTTATTCTTGCACCCTCTTGGATAGGCAACTTGCCTTACTCATTTATCATTTATTCTCAACATGGCAGAACTCCATGGACATTGATTTGATTCATATGAAAGTGATAACATAACTATAAGTTCTTTGGACTGGAATGACTTTAGAATCCATTAATTAAAATGGGTAAATGACTTGCAGAGTGCACTCTACACTCAATGGATTCCAAAGCCCCAAAATTAAAAAAGGGTTCCTGCTCGTGTGTAAAATTCCGGTTCCCTCAGGCAATCTATAAGAATCCATTAATTAAAATGGGAAAATGACTTGTAGAGTGCACTATGTACTGAATGGATTCTAAAGTCCCGAAATAAAAAAAAATGCGTCCTCCTCATGTGTAAACTTTCGGTTCCCTCAGGGAATCTACAAAGACTATTCACAACTCAAGTGTTACAAGCATTTACAGATAAAAAGTTTCTAGCATGTGTCAAAATGCTTGTTGACGTAAGGAATTTAATAAAACTCCATGAAACACTTTGACCTTTTTTTTTTTTTTCTGTAGCTTGTTATTTTATTTTATTCCTATTAAGAAAATATGCAAAAGCTTACTACATATGCAATTCCCCTCGTGCCTTTTAATAGCTATGCACCCAGAGAATACAGGGGCACTCCATTGGTATAGTGTCTACGTGCATATAGTTATGTGCATTATAGAAGGTTCACTAAATCTAAAAGATGTATTCCATGCATTGAACATAGACATTCATCTGCTTAAAAATTGGATAAAGGTAAGCAACTCTAACATCTTTGCTCTCTTGGTTCTATTTTTAATACCACCAGTGATTTTTAAGTTTAGTTTTTCATAATGAACATTTTTCAATTTTAATGCCTAGAAACCAAAGTGACATTGATACAGTTTGTTCTGGTAGCAATTGTTGGGATTCATTTCAGGAAATTGCTTCTCGCCCCTTTCTTTCAAACAAATTTTAATCCTTTATCCATTTTGGTTTCCTTAAATACAAATGTTTCTTCATTGCAGAATGCTATATTTTCCATTTCTTAGCTTCCTGTAATCTCTAGAATATTCTAGATTTTTACTGTTAAATTGTAAATTCCACCTTAAGAACCAAGTATATTATGGATTGTAATTCTTTCTTTTATCAAGCCCTTCTAGCTATAAGGGATTGGGTAAACAGCTGAGGTAATTGTTGCAAAAGCTGTTTTCTGAGAAACAACTACATTGAGAATTTTGAAAGAGTGGTTCTATGTAAAAGCCTCCATTGGGTAAATAGCTGGGGGTAATTGTTGCAAAAGCTATTTTCTCAGAATCAACAATATTGGGAATTATGAAAGCGGTTCCATGTAAAAAAAACCCATCTTGTAGTTTTGAGACACTGCCCTATTATTTGGTTTGTAAGAGATACCAATACTTGTAGATTAGAATTTAGCTGAAGTCATCTAACAGATACCTTGGTATCAACTAATTTTGACAGAAATTCTAGAAAACAAACAATTTAAAAAAAATGAAATTCATTATGTCAGGTTCATTTATCACATACTCCAATTGTATTATGATTTTGAAGATATTATAACTTGATACAATTGAATATTTGAGTAGAATTCTTAGTGTTGTTCAGCAATAAGTAGAAGAAATCTAAACATATGATAAAAATATAATCCTGAACAGTATTCAACGTTCAAAATCAGCACAACTAATAAATTACCGTGCAAGCATCATTGGGAATACTATTCGGTCAGATACTCCTCCTTTTCAGTCTGGAAAGAAAGGGAAAAATAGGGCTGATAAAGAGATGACCAGTCCAATTTTTGTACCCTGTGCCTACAAAGGATGTCTAAAGTCAGAAGTGAAAAGGTCTAAATTCAATTCATTCATTCTTCCGACTATAGGTTAATAGCAATGGTATACTGACCCCATTCGATCTAATAAGTTCTGGTAGTAGTTCCTAGGGCAGTTCTGAAGATTCCAGAGTGGCCATTCCTGGCCCTAAAGTACAAGTGTCCCAGCTGTTTTGGTTTTAACCACAACTTCCTTTCCCTTACCAGACTTAGCCCATGGAGTTTATTTCAAAGTAGGCCCTAAGGTCAATGATGGTGGAACATTCGCGCGCGATCATTGATTAGGAGTAGTAATTTCTGAGATGGGCCATAGCAGTTGGGGGTAGGTTTTCCAACGGAAGGAAGGATAAGATAAGCAGGTGCTCTTCAACAGAAGGAGGTTCATCATTTCGTTATTGCATCTGCTACGTTCTACAGGAGGGCTGTGTTTCGTCATCCACCCAATTAACAGCATATATAATTTACCAAACCACAGAACACTGCAAGAGAATGGAAAAATGAAATTGCATAACAAATTTGCAATAGAAATGAAATTGCACAGAATGAAATCCAGGAGCAGTGGGAAAACAAAGTACCTGTGTTTTTTTCCTCTTCTCTAGCCCTTTGAATCAGAATTCCTACAAAGGTATTCCTAGAAACAATGCAACTTCTCTGTGCAAACCCAAATAATGCAAATCCTTTAAAACCACAAACTAAATGTGACCAGTAAACACCATTTATCCAGGAGGGAGGGGACGTCGCCATGACAAGATGTTCAACCACCTCCTCCATGAATAGCAAGCTATTTATGGGGTTTAATAAATTGAGAATAAATGCCAAACTGAGAAAACTGAGAAAAAACAGAAGCCATCCTCTGATCATCTAACCAACCCTAGAGCCACTTCACATTTCAGACAGGCTCTTTCACAGGACGGGATCTCCAGAAATTGCCTCACGGCACTCCAGAATTGCCGGACAACTGTGGTTCTGACCAACTCAAGAGTCATGGCTCTCCAAAAATCATCGAAATGTAGAAGAAAGAAAATCGTGAAGCTGCATAAACCGGTGTACAATACAGAAAACCTATGAACAATGCGCAGCCCAAGAGAAGACACACAAAACCTATGAACAATGCTCAGCCCAGGTGAAGACACCACGCAAAGAGGTGGAAAACACGCAAAAAGGAAAACTGAAACTTGCAGGGTGAATACCCATAATACTTCAAAATGCCTAGAGTTTATTGTGAAATGGGAGGACAGAGCAAGGCACCAACCGGAAAACTTAATCAATTAAGAACTCAGGGATGGGGGTTAAGTGGCAGGTCCAACCATCAATGCTGTCACTTATGGAGGATCCCGGACTAGTGCTCCTTCGCCTAAAACAACATGACAGAACTGATCTTCCCACCCCTTGCAATGAACTGCTCGTGTCAGAATTTTATCACCAACCAAAGGGAAACCAAATGTGATGGAGAAAACAGATTTAGGCTTGCCGAGCTATAGCTGTTTATCCAACATCCATAGCATGGCTAAAGAAGCAATAGCCCCTCCCATGGACTGACCAGTAAACACCACAGTCTTGCCCCTTCCATATTCCAGGCAGGTTTGCAATAACAATGAAATACGAAATGAGGAGGATGATAATTCCTGAGTAACAGTCTATGTGTGCTCGTCTGTAACGAGGTTTATGTGTAACTGTGCACTAAATTTTACTTTGAATTGAGTGCATAGACAATTAGTACGATTCAATGAAAAAATCATTTGATATACACCTAGAGATCCAAATCTCAAACATACTTTCAACTTCAAACTTCACACACATCATAAAATGGCCAAGCTTCTCAAATAATGAACTTGGAGAAATACAGCCTTGCATATCAGATCTTTGGAAGTGTCTTAAGAAAACCTAAAGTTTGTGTTTGTGTGCATTTATTATTGGTTTCTACAAGGTTGAGCATATTATAGCTTTTCACAAGAACTACTCTGGTACAAGGGCATCGCCATTTGTGGATTTATGAGCACAAAAGCCTCATGGAACTGAACCTGGGCTTGGTAGACTCACCCTGGCGTAATCCTAAACCACGGTCTAATTAACAGATTGAACCTATTCATTATCCTCCAAAATATTTTAATTTCTATAAAGATCACATAAATTAACCTACTTTAATGTAAACATTTTAATGTGGGACCAATCAAATTCAACTGTGAATGTCAGTTATTTCACAGTCCAAGTTCCTTTCATGGTTGAACAGTGCTGCTAAGCCTCTCTTATTGAATTTGGTGACATAGAAAGTTAAGAAAAACAAAAAATGACTATATCTATTGAAACTTGGATTATAGCATGGTCGTTTGTATAGGTATAGAATCCCCTACAATTAAACCCAGGCCTGGTAGACTCTCACTGACGTACTTCTAAAACACATCCCAGTAACAGATTGAGCCTATTTATTACCCTCTAAGGATATTAAATTCTTAGGAGGTCAAACATTTATGCCTGTGAGCATGGAATAAAGGTAACATAAATTGACCTGCTTTAAGGTAAACATTTTGATGTGTATCTGGGCATAATTCTTCACAACCCAAGTTTCTTTCATGATGGAACTGTGTTGTTAGAGATTTTGACCATATATTATTGGACTTTGGGACCTAAAAGGTAAAGAAAACCAAAAACGACCATGGTATTATGCCCAGTTCCAGCATATAGATAACTTGAAATGAATATTTATATCAAACGCCATGAATGTGCACCATTTGGGTGCTATTTCATAACCAACGTTTGAAGGTGAATAGAATGCCAGATTAAATCCCAAAGCTCTGAAAGCATATTAATTAAATTGTTTAGCTCGTTTAAAAGGTAGGGACAATATTTAAATTGCGATAAATCTATTTTAACTAAAACCTTAAAAAATTATAAACTGCCATATATTTATTTAACTAAAACCTTAAAAATATGAAGTTAATAGATTGTAGATTTAGATGGGTTTACTCTATTTTTAAGAGAATTAAGGTACTTTCAATTCTATCAAGAAGATACCAATTACTTCCTATCTTTAGTACACACTTTTTACACAGAACACATATCTTCCTCACAAGGATAGCAACAGAGCATTTCACTTCTTTGAACACAACAACTACAAAATATTCTGAATAAAATAATTGGATTTTAACTGGAAAGCGATCGGAAGTTTTCTTATAAGGAAAAAATGAAAGATCATAATACTCTTCTTCCACACCACAAAATATTCTGAATAAAAAAATTGGATTTTAACTGGAAAGCGCTCGAAAGTTTACTTTTAGGGAAAAAATGAAAGATCATGATACCTTTTCTTGCACACCAGAATTGTTCCAAATAAGTAGAAATTGGATGAAAGCACCCACTAAAAACTGAAAGATCATAATACCTCTTCTTGCACACCAGAATTGTTCCAAATAAGCATAAATTGGGTGAGAGCACCTAGATGGACGGAGGCTAGCTGGTTGTTCCCATCTTTCATCCACTCCAGACAATCGATATTGTTAATTTGGCATTCTCTGAATTTGGTTGTTGTGGATCCAAAGACACAAGGATCAAGAGAGTTGCTGAAAGCGAAGATAACTGTATAGTCCTTCTCAGCCCTCAAATGGCTGAGATCATCACGTCCACTGGAATAAACTCTTCGAGATATCTCACGGGCATTCGACAACAGGCCTCGAATGCTTTGAATAGCTGCAATCGGCAACTTATCTCCAACAATCATTCTAACATTCCTTACGTTGATGTATTTGCCAATTTTTCCTACCTGACAATTACACACAGGGGCCTTACGACATAATTAAATTCAATTAGAGACACCAAGAAAAGCAAACCTAATGATACACAAGGCTTCTTCTTCCATCAAACTAAACCATATATTTTTCTTCAATCTCAATGGCTTAAAACACAAAGTAAACGCTAAACTTACTCAATCACAAAAATAATGAACCCCAGAATTGTACTTCTTCTGCACACAATAAGCAGTTGGTCGTATAAGCACCTCCATAACCTTGGGAACAACATGAAACTCAAGAGGCTTGTACCAAGCCGAGAGGGACAATTCCACTACTGCAGGTTTATATTTGTTATACAAGTTCTTGGTTCTCAATTCAGACTTGACATACAAAGCCTTTGCAACTTCCTTGGTATCTTCCATCACATCGACATGTTGAATATTGGTAACAACAGCCTTGGCAGCTTCTGGTGCCTTTCTCACTGCCCCATAGAGTTCATAAGTCCTTGATTTGAGTGTTGGGGGCACATGACTTTCAAACATAATGATCGCATCGCCAACCTTAAGATAAAACATAAAATTAGAGACAGTAGATTTATTATTTTCAAACCTAAACGCACTGTGTTTTTTTCTTCAATCAAACTAAACTGTAGATTTTTCTTGGTCACCGTCAATGTAGTAGATTTTTCTTGGCCTTCCTATTCTTAGTTTCGACTTTTAACTCCACTGTCCATGAGGCAGCTATGTCTTTTGATATAAATGGCGTTCTCCTGAATCCAATCCTTGAAGTGACCAACACAGATGGTCGCGCGGAGAGAATATTTGACCACCACATCTTCAGAGAACGAAATTTGTTATTGAGCTTACATGTGAGATACTGACATAATGGACAGCATGACTTCTGACTAAGTGCATCCAAGTATAGCAGTCTTGATCCTTATTCAGGGATTTGATCAGTTCACATAGAGGATCTAACATTGTCCAATGTGCATTCATGGTCGAACTTTCAAGTGCATCAGCTAATCAAAAAGCAAATATAAAATCTACTCCAATTGTGCAAGCAACCATAAAAAGGTCAATTCAAATCATAAGTGTATAACAGACAAAATAGGACGTAGGCTATACATCAGACAAAACGTTGGATTTTTGACATGATTCTGATAGAATTCTGGCACGACTCTGACTTGAATTTGGCATTAGTTTATGGTTTCACCATGCCCCATAAAATTTCCAGGTTTCTAAAACAATTCATAATGTCGGAAAAACCTAAATAACTCAAAATCTTAACAATCTACTTATCCATATTCCAGCAAGGTGCATTTGTCTACTGAATATACATCACCATAAAATAGTTCGTTTTAAATAAACTGCAAAGAATCTCAAAAGCACCAATATACTTGACAACAATGACGAAGAACAGAAAATCTATCATGGCCCCGTAATCTAACTAAAACTCTATAATGGGTTTCTAATCTGAAAAGAAAGAAGGGCACAATTTTGTGGTTTGCACAAAATAGAGTAAAACTCTATCATGGGTTTTAAACACAACAAATTTGCACAGAATGAAATAAACACAACAAATTTGCACAGAACAGAATCCAAGAGGAGTGACAGAAAAAAGTACCTTTGTTTTTTTCCTAGTCTCTGGTTCTTTGAATCCAAATTCCTGCAAAGGCAATGCATGCAAACCCTGCAAACCGTGGTTGGTAGAAAACCAAATCCTGCAAATCCTTTGAAACAAACCGAGAAAAAAACACTGGTCTTTCACAGGACGGGCTCTCCAAATATCACCCACAGCGCTCCAAAACCGCCGGACAAGTGCGGTTCTGACAAACTCAACAGTCACAGCAAAGCCCATGAACAATGAAACTTGCAGGCGAAATGGACTATTCTGACAAACTCAACAGTCACGGCAAAGCCCATGAACAATGAAACTTGCAGGACAGAGCAGGGCAGTGACTGGAAACCTTGACATCAACCCGAAAACACGCGGTGGACCAGCGGAACTTTAAAACACGCGGAGGACCAGCGGATCGCGAAGAGGACACGTGGAGGACCACCGGATTGCGAAGAGGACACGCGGAAGAGCAGGGTTGGCCGAATAGACGACAAAAGGAATAGTGTTTTTCCGAACATGTTCAGAGAAAAACGCCTTACGACGTAAATATATATATTTGCCTCCTTACCTATTTAATTAAGTAAAATACTTCATCAAAATTCCTTCAAAGCTCAATCTCAAGGCCATGAGGGAATTCATTAAATATTTTTAAAATTTAATAAAAAACATATTTTCATTCTTAACTATTTAATTAAATAAAATACTTCTCCAAAACTCCTCCAAGTTCAAAACGTGAGGGATTCCATCTAAAGTTTTGTAAAACAATTTACAAAGATTATACAATTAAGAAACAAAAATCTAAATAAATCTTAATTTAAAATTAAATTAAAAAAAATATTTAAAATCCATCTAAAGTTTTGTAAAACAATTTACAAAGATTATACAATTAAGAAACAAAAATCTAAATAAATCTTAATTTAAAATTAAATTAAAAATAATATTTAAAAGATGTAGAAATACAAATATTAGTAGATAAATAAATAAATATTTTTCATAACGGTTATATCGGAGAGTGGTACGATTCAGAATAAAATTATAAATCTCCCTTTAAAAATAATATATTTAAAGGAGAGTCGTCTAAAAATTCGATCAAATGGTATATTTAATTTAATTGGTATGTCAATATGGTTACCAAAATACGACCAAATAATATATTTAATTTAATTGGTATGTCAATATGGTTAGGAAAGGAGTGGTCTGAAAATTAGATTATTGGGATTGGATGGCCATTTTGACCAAATAATATATTTAATTTATTTGGTATGGTAATATGGTTACAAAAATATGACCCTTATTAAATTAGGAGTTGTCTAAAAATTAGATTATTAAGATTTGATGGTCACTTTTTGTTAGAAGTGGGGGATTTTTGTTTTGCAAATTTTGAATTTAACTATGTTTTAATCACGATTTTGATGGTTAAAAGGGATTCAACACCCTAAAAAAATTTTGGACACCCATAATTCCTAAACTTTAACTTGGATTTTGAAAATTTATCACAAGGTTTTTTCAAAATAGTGGTGGAAAATAAGATATTCATGAGCAAAGGGAAGTATTTGAAACTTAAGATATTTATGGGTATTTATGGAACTTATTTATGGGTGTAAAGAAATAATGATTATTGTAATATAATATGTTTATTAAATATTATAAGGTAGGTAGTTATGAAAGCATATTTTTTTATATATGGGAATAAGTCATGAGAAACCCATCAATACTGGTTTGATTATGAAGGATTTAAGTGTAATCCCTTAGCTTTTTGGGAGAGTGTATGCACCTCATACCAATTGAGCCATCTCTTAGGGTTACTTATGAAAGTACATATACATATTGACCAATTGAGTTATCCCTTAGGGTTATTTATGTAAGTACCTATACATATTGACCAATTGAGCTATCCCTTAGGGTTATTTATGAAAGCTATATATATATATATATATATATATATATATATATATATATGGGTATTTAGTGGAATTTAAGATATTCATGGGTATTTATGGAACTTATTTATAGGTGTAAAGAAATAATGATTATTGTAATATAATATGTTTATTGAATATTATAAGGTAGGTAGTTATGAATGTATATATATATTTTTTATATGGGAATAAGTGATGTGAAACCCATCAATACTTGTTTGATTATGAAGCATTTAAGTGTAACCTCTCATCTTTTTGGGAGAGTGTATGCACCTCTTACCAATTGAGCTATCTGTTAGGGTTATTTATGAAA
>LPNX010632213.1:46102-279828 GCA_001517045.1 Pseudotsuga menziesii
ATAGATCCATCTTAAATGCATATATAAAGTCACCATTTTTTTTCTTAAAAAAAATACACTTTAAAAATTTTGATCCCTTTTAATATGGATTTATGTTGGTTTTACCTTTTTATAGGTTCACATGGATTTTTTAATTACTTTTCACTTGCTTCTAATTTTTTATTTATTTTGTAACTAGACATAGTTTTTTTTAATGCAATGAAAACAACCACACATATTATTATTATTTTCATACTTGACCAAGTACACTTTTTTTTACCTTAATTGTTATATGAATATAGTTACAAAAATATCACCCATATTAATAGGTGAAATAAATAAGGCATTTACTTTTTATTTAGTTTTACTTGAGTATGTAAATAATTCTAACATAAAGAAGTTTTGATTAATGTAAAATAGTAATGAAAATATAATGTAGTCATAAAAATACCTAATTATATTGGTAAGCTAAATAAAAAAAGAGCGATATGGTGGCACAATTTGTGCAGCATACCAAAGAAAGTAAAAGAGTGGATAACAATTTTGAATATGTGGAAGCTTTAAATACCACAAAGCTCTAGAAAATATACAAAAACACTTGATAGTTTGCAAACTTGTGTATGGAAGTGTGAAGTAGTGTGAAGTAGAACATAACAAGTGCACGAATGAATTAGAACATAGCAAGTGAGCCCTTTGTATTTGAAAAGATCCCACAGGTAATTTTTTTTCCATTCATATCAAAGGTATCTTTGTGAAATTGGATAGGGACAAAGTATTATGCTACATAGGATTTAGTTTGTAGTTGTTGTTTAGTGGCCAATAATCTAATGTAAATTGGCATTAGTGGCTATTCTAGTAGAACTCTATGCTCAACTAACAAAAAAAATGATTAGAATTAGTAATGAGCAAAATCAACAACTAGGCTTGTAGGATCTATAATTGCATTTGAGAAGATTATTGACTATCCAAAGATCATGACAAAACTAAAGTGGAAATCAATTCCATTTTTCTATGTTTGTGTCATAAAAGGTAATGAATTTGTGAATGTAGTGGAAGCTTCTCTCATTATAAGAATGACTAAATGATATGGACACTAAGTATACCATGTAAATTCACTAGAAAATTGCTCACTTTAATTATTGTTAATATATAAAATTTCTACACTAATCATTAATATTAGACAAAAAACATATTTTTGCCTTGAGAGGTATATTCTACAGCCTAGTAGGGGACGTGTAACTCTTTCTAAGGTCATCCTAGAGTTGACATGTGTCTTGTATAAAAAATAATAAAATATTATAAAAAAACATGTCCACTCAAAACTTGCAAAGTTGCGAGCCACAGACTTGCGAGAAGAAGAACAAGGAAATCATTAAACCGATAGAACTGTCCTTTTGTACCTACTAGCCATCTCCATTTTCTACGGAGGCACAAACTTTTAAAGGAAAGCATTAATTGTTATCAACAAATCTATAGTTAATTTATCAACAAATTTACAACTAATTTTTTTGGTTATGTTTAGAAGGGTTTGCACATCTAAACATTTGATCCCTCTAGGCACTTGGTAGATCCCCTTTTAAAATGGATCTATACTAATGCTATATTAAACTATTGAAAACCGCTAAAACTTAGACAAAAAAATATTATAATAATAGCTTAATTATTTCAAAATGGTAATAAAAGACGAGTTCATGTTCAAGTCCCACACATTTCTTAGAATGGAAAAACTTCTTGTCATGATATGTAGCTTTAGGATGTAACTTGCCTCTATTTTTTTTTACAAACACAATTTTTTCAAAAATTTGGCATATGGTGTAACATTCTTTTCATTGAAAAAAAATATAGTCATTAAAAATGGTCATTAAAAACAATACAAGAAATTTCATACCAATAGCTAGATGCTATAAGGCTATCTTTAATCAAATAAAACTATTTCTTTACCAAATCTTTTGTTACAAAAAGTAAAATGACATATATTTAAGCTTATTTTTGTCATAAATAAAAAATTGTAATTTTTAATTAAATAAAAAGTTTTCTTTAGGGTTGGTGCAAGCTAATGCTGGTCACTTATGACGCATTTGTTGCAATGGAATTCTGGAAAAACATAAATCTGAACGTCAAAAAGCAATATTAGAGGTACCTACACAACTTTTTGGAATATGGTGTGAAAATATGAAACGTGGACAATCAAATTATCTTCCGGAATGTATAACTTTTATTTATGGAAACTAAGCATAAATCCCAAAAAACGAGGTTCTTCTAAGGTTGGTATGTTATATTTTTCCCAAAAGATAATGAATATGTTTGCATTGGTCCACTTGTTTGGTATGGAAATGGTGGAATTTTGTGGAAAAAATTATATAGAGTTGTAGATAACAGGTGTGTCTAGTGCAGCGATATTTTTCCATATTTATTTATGTTATATTTTTTATTTTTCAAATTAAGGAAGTCAGTGACGCCCTAAAATGACAAAGTCAAGCATTGGTCCACCACATCTTGGTCTTAACATAGTCAATGAACGATATTATTTTTTGGATGTAGGTCTTTGTGTCTTCTTGTGCGGCTTCTTTTCCGTTTTTTAAATAGGTGAGGTAATCAAAAGTTATAGCTGAAGCAAATAGCCTACCTTTTTTGTTAGATTGACGTTAGTCCATTTAAAATTAAATAAAAATAGAAAAAGATAATAGATTTAAATGAAAATTACATATTTAGAATCTACAAACAGAGCTACACAAGTGTGTGAATTTTCATTAACAGTGGACAAGCGTGGCATATGGAAAATCATGCACGAAATAACAGAAGTGGTACAAAACAAGTTTTTATGTCATAAGATAGTCCAAACCACTTGGTTGGGAAACCCAAACCTAAAACCAAAGTAGCCAAGTCATCCACCACGTTGGTTGGAAAAAAGGTGCTGCTAAAATTCTAAATTTAAATCATGCATGCGGGTAGTTTAAAATGTAATGCGCACACACTAGAAGTGCGATCGTGCTCTCTAGGTGTGCACGCACTAAAAGCGCATTGGCGCTACTTTGTGCATGCGTGTTAGAGACACGTGCGCGCATTCACTAAGTAAACACTTTGTTTTGATTTTATTTTCAAGCATTTGCAATGGAATGATGATGAGGAGGAGGAGAAGGATGATGACAATGATGATCAAATGAGGATGATGACTATGATGATGAGGAGGATGATTATGACAATGATGACGATGATGATGAGGATGATGACTATGATGATGATGAGGATGATGACTATGACAATGATGATGATGATGATGATGATGACTATGATGATGAAGAGGATGAGGATGATGATGATGACGATGAGGATAATGTTGATGATGATGACAATGATGATGCGGAGGATTATAATGACTATGATGGTGAACAATAATGGTGATGATGATGATCTCGAGGATGATGATCACGATGACTATTACTATGATGACAATGATTATGATGATGATGATGATGATGATTGTGATGATGAGGATGATGATGTTGATGACGAAGATGATGAGGAGGAGGAGGAGGATGATGACTATGAGGATGAACAATGATGGCGATGATGATGGTGATTATGAACAATGATGATGATGACGATGCTGATGATGATGAGGAACAACGACGACGACGACGATGATGATTGTGATCATGATGATAAGGATGATTTCAATGGCGATGATGAGGATGATGACTATGATGATGAGGATTAGGATGAGGATGATGATGACGAACAATGATGGTGATGATGGTGATGATGATGAGGATGAGGACGAGAATGATGATGATGACAACGACGATGAGGAACAATAATGATGATGATGATAGGTTTAGTTGAAAGTTTGCTTTGATTTTATTTTCAAGCATTTGCAATGGAATGATGATGATGAACAATGATGATGATGAGGAGGAGGATGATGACAATGATGATGATGAGGATGATGACTATGATGATGATGAGGAGGAGGATGATGATGACGATGATGACGATGATGATGATGGTGAAAAATGATGGTGATGATGAGGATGAGGATGAGGATGGGGATGAGGATGAGGATGAGGATGATGACGATGACGATGACAAACAATGTTGGTGATGACGATGATGACAATGATGATGATGATGTTGATGATGATGACTATGATGATGAAGAGGATGAGGATGATGAGGATGATGAGGATGATGATGTTGATGATGACAATGATGATGAGGAGGAGGATTATAATGACTATGATGCTGAACAATGATGGTGATGATGATGAGGATGATGATCACGATGACTATTACTATGATGATAGTGATTATGATGATGACGGTGATGATTACGATGATGGGGATGATGATGTTGATGACGAAGAAGATGATGATGATGAGGATGATGATGACTATGAAGATGACTATGAGGATGAACAATGATGGCGATTATGATGGTGATGATGAAGACGCTCACGATGATGAGGAACAATGATGATGATGATGATAAGGATGACTTCAATGACGATGATGAGGATGATGACTATGATGATGAGAATTAGGATGAGGATGATGATGACGATGACAATGATGATGAAAAATGATGGTGATGGTGATGATGATGAAGATGAGGATGAGGACGAGGATGATGATGATGAAGACGATGATGAGGAACAATGATGATGATGATGATAGGTTTAGTTGAAACTTTGCTTTGATTTTATTTCCAAGCATTTGCAATGGAGTGATGATGATGAGGAGGATGATGACAATGATGATGATGAGGATGATGACTATGATGATGATGAGGATGATGATGATGATGATGATGATGATGATGATGAAAATGGTTATTAGGATGGTGAACAATGATGGTGATGATGACGATGATGATGAGGATGAGGATGATGATGATGTTGATGATGATGAGGATGATGATGATGACGATGAAGAACCATGTTGGTGATGATGATGATGATGATGATGACTATGATGATGAATAGGATGAGGATGATGAGGATGATGATTTTGATGACGACGATGATGATGACGAAGAGGATTATAATGACTATGATGATGAACAATGATGGTGATGAGGATGAGGATGAGGATGATAATCACGATGAATATTACTATGATGACAATGACTATTACTATGATGACAGTGATTATGATGATGATGATGATGTTGATGACAAAGATGATGATGAGGAGGAGGATGATAATGACTATGAGGATGAACAATGATGGCAATGATGATGGTCATGATGAATAATGATGATGATGGCGATGTTGACGATGATGAGGAACAATGATGATGATGATGATGATGATTGTGATGATGATGATAAGGATGATTTCAATGATGATGATGAGGATGATGACTATGATGATGAGGATTGGGATGAGGATGATGATGACGATGACAATGATGACAAACAATGATGGTGATGATGATGATGAGGATGAGGACGAGGATGATGATGATGACGACGATGATGAGGAACACTGATGATGATGATGATAGGTTTAGTTGAAACTTTGCTTTGATTTTATTTCCAAGCATTTGTAATGGAATGATGGTGATGAACAATGATGATGATGAGGAGGAGGAGGATGACAATGATGATGTTGAGGATGATGACTATGATGATGACTATGATGATGATGATGATGATGATGATGACGACAACGATGATGATGGTGAACAACGATGGTGATGATGATGATGATGATGATGATGATGATGATGAACAATGTTGGTGATGATGAGGATGATGAAAATGATGAGGAGGATGATGGTGATGATGATGATGAAAAATGTTGGTGATGATGATGATGACAATGATGGTGATGAGGACGATGACTATGATGATGAGGATGAGGATGATGATGATGATGCTGACGATGACAATGATGGTGATGATGATGATGATGATAGGTTTAGAATATATTGTAGTGGTGATGATGATGATAGGTTTTCGACTATATTGTAAAAATACTCGAAATAATCATGAATATGAAGTCGTTGTTGAAGAACGTTAGTCATTAAACGAAATAAATGTTAGTGAGTAAATGCTCTAAATGTTAGATAGGGGCGCGCATGTGTTTAAGTTTGCGTGCGTGGTATTATACATATGTGTGTGTGCTTAAAGGCGCGTGCACACACCTACTAGTAGGTAAAAAAATAGAGTTCTGAATTCCTAGGATTGCTACCTATTTTCACATGTTTTCTTTTGTTGTTCGTGCATTTTGTGCTCCTCAATTGTGCAATTTGGCTCACAATACATCACCACTCTTTGATCTATTGGATGGAAGATCACTCTTGGAATCTAACAAACATATTCAGTGGTCCTGGAAGTTAGTGGAAAGATTCACACTACAAGTTTTCATTGGAAGAAGAGATCATTTTGAATAGATATGGTGAATTGTAAATAATTGTTTTAATTTACAAGTTTTTATATCATTTCATCGATTTATGTTTTATGATATTCCTACAACAATATCTCTCTCATAAACAACATTTAATTTCACAAGAATAAATCCCAACTTCACATCTAAACAAGTCTCATATTCTCCATACAAGATGAAGTATTCCATGTTAACTAATTTACATTTGCACATGAATATATTTTGATTTTACACAATGATGGCATAGATGAAGTTATATCTTGAGACTCTTCAATTTAAAAAAGACCTTTGAAGTAATCATGGGAGAGGGTCCATATTGAATAGTTCACTAAGTTGTCCATATTCTCTATACAAGATGAAGTATGCAATGTAAACCAATAACCATTTGCACATGAATATATTTCGATTTCCCACAAGGATGGCATAGATGAGGTTCGCTATTGAGACTCTTAAATTTGTATAAAAACCTTGGAAGCAATCATGGGAGAGGGTCCATATTGAACAGTTCACCAACTTGTCCATGCTCTCCTCTTCATGCTAGATTTATCATATTATGCCTTTGAGCTTGACAGGGATGCCTCTACCTCAATGATTTCTCCTTTTTTCGAGGGATTTGCAACCTAATCATTTCACTCATCTTCTTTTGAATTCCAATACTTTTTGAACACAAAGGAAGTCAGAATCCTATAGCTGTAATACTTGCAAACTTGACTATCTTTACTTGACTCAAATAGAGTATAGAAATGAAAATTTGGTCCAAACATAAAGAGAAACCTTTAATCAACAATTATATATCAATGCCAATAATTAGCATACTAACATATCTATAATTTAGTTATTTATGTTGGAACGCATCATGTATCTTGTATAATGGAACTAATACCTTATTTGTTTCTTCTCTTGCAGGGGTAAACCTCATAGTTTTGATAAAGAAACTTTTGGATATGGGAAAATCACGTAATAGAGAAAGGAAAACTAGAAGGAATATGCCCATTGGAAAAGAAAATGAGGTAAGAGAAAAGGCCAGGTTGGAAATGGGGAGAGTGAGACATGGTCCAGACATTTCCACTGATACTGCATCTGATCCTAACAGATTTGATGACATAACAACCTCTACTTTAGAACCACGGGTGAAGCAGTTGCGTCCAATGGACCCAACATCAACACAGTCTCCAACCAACAATCCATCAACGAGCCACGTTGAAGCTCTTGAAGATAGGTGTATTTAGAGACGCTGAGTATGAAGCATTGGACCTAGGAGCAATGATTAATTTTCAATCTCTTCCAGAAGACCACAACCATGTCGAGCACACTCCCAATATGGACTGACATGTGAATGATTCACAACAACAAAGAAGCCCTAGGATTCGTAGCTCATGTCCACCTTCCATACCTCGACTGTCTACTACAAGAAAAAGGACTCTTAGTCGTATCCATGTGGATGAAAGTTATCTGTCAGGATTTGAAGGTAATTTTCCCAAACGTACTATCAATTAGCAATGTAACAAATTAATGAAGGAATATTTTGAATCCAAAGGAGATGGGGTGGAGGGATGGGTGAATGTGGATGGATGGTGTAATGTGGTTGGAGGGGGGAGGGTGGAAACATGGGAAACTGCAAGGGAGGGGGTGGATGGGTGGGGCGAGGGGGAGGGGCTGCATGGAAGTGTGGTGGTGGGTGGAAGGAAAGGGATGGATGGAACGGGGTGGGGAGGGATGTAGGGAAAGGGACATGTATGCCAGGGGATACACCTTGTATATATGGTGGGAAAATGGAAGTCGACGTAGACATAGTGACACCGACGTGCCCATGTACTCTGACCTGCATACATATTCATGGCCTCGTATATTATTACATAAAAAATATAACTATAAAATCTAAGCCATCAAAACTGAAATTAAATTTATACTTTATTACAAGATACCTGCTCACGAGGGGATTCGTTTATCCCTGATGGGGATGGATGGTCACTCAATCCTGTGGACACCTGTTCATTTGATAAAAAATATTTAGATTCAATTAGTAAATATTAACTAAATATGGGCCAACAATTTAAATAAATATCTGATGATTGACATCCAATTACTACTAACATTAAATTTAATTACTGAAATAAAACTACCTGTGTATGGTGTCGTAATGTACTCTGTAGTTGCCATGGCTCCATCTAGGTTGAAGGAACCAACATCCTCTGACTCATGTATTGGAGACTTGGCACTAAATAGATGTACGTTAAAAAAAATCAAGTCATCAACATCTAATTCTAAGTTAAATTTATTAGAAATTATGACATTAAATAAAACAATCACTAACCTGGTGTAGGTAGCCCTCTGTTCCATGCTCCTGTGTGGGAACCTGGCATGGATGCCCACAATGAGAACAATGATCTGGCATAGGTCTCGTTGAGCTAGATGGATCCACCTGGCTACCACTTGTATCTAATCTCCCTCGCCCACCACCAGTAGATAATGCAGAAGTGTGTCTCTCGGGGGGTCATGCTCACTCTGCAAGGACATAGACACAAATTCGATATTCCTGAGAAGGTGTCATGTGGCACGTCTGACGGACTCATGGATCTCATCTATCCTACTACCTAACCTAGGGGGTTGAGGAGGTGGGTTTGGCTCTCGCCTAGGTGCAACAGGTCCTCTGAGTGGGTTCCTATGGGCATGAGGTCAATCTTGGGATGAGCCAAAACCGATGCCCTGGAACTCAGTGATGTCGAAGTAGTTCACATGGAACCCTAACAAAAAATTAGCCCATAGTTTCCTGAGAAAATACTGTGGGACCTCAACATTGTTGCATGGAGGCTTGTCGAATACCATGAACCATCTCTTCCTATAGTTTTCTCTCCATGGCTGGTAATTACACTAGTCCATGCAAACTCGCCTCTTCCTCACATCTGGAGGTTGTCCTGTTCTAGAATATGTAAATTTGATCCACCGTTGGGATTTTGTGATATTCAGGTTTTTAATATCCTCTTTTGGATATACCAATGCTATAATGCTCTCTCCTTTGAGCCCTATATTCGCTCAAACTCGTTATCTCACTATGGGCAATGTTGATAGATTATATAATGTTTTGTATTGATGTGGTGAGGGAAAATCGACAGGGTTCCCTCGTGTTCTTCAATTCATCACTCAAAATTCTTAATTGGTTTAAATCCCCGTGTAATTCAGCTTCGGGTTTTTCTTCTTCGTTTAATTCAGGGTTTTCTTCGTTTAATTCGGGTTTTGTGTCCTCTGTTTGGTTTGTTTCATTCATTTCTTCAGATGGTTCATTAATATTGGTCATTATGGTTAGGCAATTTGTACCTGCAGTATCAAATTTTGCCCATTTCAATTGATTTGGAATTTCTTTTTAATTTTGTATTTTATTTTAAAAACAATAAAAAAAATGAAATAAACAAAATAAATTTCATTCCTACTCTATTTACCTTACTTTAGCGTCGTTTTAGGTGATTTGCACAAGTTGGTTGGGCTCCTTGGGGGTCGAATTCGTCTCCTTGGGGTCGTTGGCTCCTCCTTGCATGCTCGCGGGTTGCAAAAAACAATACACACTATTTTGTTCTTTTTTTTAATACATGGGAACGTGCACACATACATGTTTGCTATCTCACTCAACATGTGTGCACGTCCAAATGCGTGTGCGCATTCACAGGCACATGCGCGCTCTTATTTTCCATGCTGGCAATCCGATGTGGAGGTTCGTTATTCCGAAGTAGAAGCGCGAGCGCGCATCTATGCGGTGCGTGTGTGTTTTTTATTTAGCCCACTTGCGCACTCCCATTGCATCATAATTGGGTAGTAGCTTCTTGCGGGTGCCCTTTACCAATTTTTTTTTTGTTAAAAATAAGAAATAAGAAATAATACATGGCGTATATTTAATATTAACCTTGTCAATCTTTTGTTAGAAATAAGAAATAATGTATATTTAAAAGAAACTTGTCACAAACATGAAATTGACTATAGGAGTTAGAGTAGACACCTACAAATATTGAGAATTACATGAGTTTGAGCTTAGTCTATAAAATATAAAAATAATTTTGTTCAATGACAAATTTAATGATAAGCTATAAATAAGTAGTATATGTTTTTTTTTCTCAATAAAAAATAGATTATAAACATTTACAATTTAATATATTTAGATTATTAATTAAATAAAAAATAAATTAATTTTGTATTTTTAACCGCTTAAAATAAATAACTCTACTTAAATTTGAAAATATTTCTGAAACTTCTTCAAGCTCAAGATGTGGAGATAACACCTCCAAACAATTTTATTTGTAAATTATATTCACAAATAATATGAGCCGCGACGAGTCAATCAAATTTACAAAAAAAATTTAAAATATATATATTTTCCTCCTTACCTATTTAATTAAATAAAATACTTCAACAAAACTCAAGCTCAAACTCAAGATTGTGAGGGAATTCATTTACAAAAAAAATTACTAAATAAAATACTTCAAAGCTCAAGCTCAAGGCACTGAGGGGATTCATTTAAAAAAAATTAAAAAATATAGATTTGCCTCCTTACTTATTTAATTAAATAAAATACTTCATCAAAACTCCTTGAAAGCTTAAGCTCAAGGCCGTGAGGGAATTCATTAAAGGTTTTTAAAATTTAATGGAGAACATATTTTCATTCTTAACTATTTAATTAAATAAAATACTTCTCCAAAACTTCTCCTAGCTCAAAATGTGAGGGATTCCATCTAAAGTTTTGTAAAACCATTTATAAAGATGATACACAATTAAGAAACAAAAATCTAAATAAATTTTAATTTAAAATTAAATTACAAATAATATTTAAAAGATGTAGAAATATAAATATTAGTAGATAAATAAATAAATATTTTATAAAACTCATAAATGAATAAAAAATTAGATTATATATATAAACATTAGATATATTTACACAAGCAATTCCATATATATATATCAATATTTGGTGTATTGGATGTAGCTTGGGTGGTTGGGAGAAATGATTGTTATCCTCTCTACCCACATTCAATTCTTGTAAGTGACATGATACTCTCATTGAGCTCTTATGTAATGGTTGAGTGGATGATACATGACCAAATACATTTATAAATATATAATCATGACCATATATAGAGTAAGAACTTTATCAAATACTTTTGAAGGGACAGTTAAATCCAACTAGATATCAAAATGGACTTGGCATATCTTAAGAATTATATCAAATGATCATAGAATTATATCAAATGATCATTAACAAAATGAAGTAGAATTTTTTTATGGTCAATTGATATAGGAAGTATCAATAAAAATCTATGCAAATAAAATGTCATAGTTTGAAAATAAACTTTATGAATAAAAAAAAACAAATGCATCATTTCCAAGTTTGTCACGTTTCATAGTGAAGCATGTGTTGTTACAAGTTTTCTTCTGGAGGTGGTAGAGAAGAAATATATGTTGTTGCTAGTTCCTGTATCCTTGGGGAATGTGATGTGCCTGTATCTTGGAGGAATGTGATGTAGCAACAACAACACGACTATGAATAATACTGGTGGACAAGGAATCAACTTCCAATGTTTGTGGCCCGATTTAAGGATGAGTGTACAAATGCAGCTGGAATTGTGTATATAATAGACTCATGAACTAAAGATATATGTTGATGATTTGGATTTGCATATTTTACCTATGGGAACTTAGTATGCACACCTTAGATATCTACCCAAAAAAATGACAAAAGTCAATAAGATCTGAATGATGCAAACAACATTAAAAAAAAGACTAGTGTTTTTATTTTAATGGTAAATAACGACCACAAGCTATTAACTACATGAGAAAATCTGAGTAAGTATCTAAGTATTTTATAGAAGAAATCAAATTACATTCAAAAGTGACCAACAAAGATTTGCTAAAGAGCTAAGTTTGAAATATTAATCAAGATTCACTCAAAACAAGGTAGAAGTATTGAGTTGTTTATTATTTGTATAAAAGACCTTCAATTCATATCCCATTGCATAAACAAGTTAATAGGAAACCAAAATCATAAAATTTCCTACATTCAAGGTAAAATAAATTTTCAAAATTGGTAACAAATAGTCTTGATCCGGGTGCCTAGGTGCATGATGGGGACAACCGTTCAATTGAATGAATCGAGCACTATTATGGTAGAATCATATTAAGAATAAGCAAAGTAGGAAATACACTACACACACACAAAATGAAAGAATTCGAACCAATCTATGTTACTTCATTATTGTTGTATTATGCTCAATACTCTACTTGTATATTACGATAGTATACACGTTGATATAGAGGGATAATAATTCTTGAGTTGTCTTCCTGTTATGTTCAATTATAAGAAGTTGGAATGGTTTGGAATTTCAACTGTTACAGAAGACTAGAAGACATAGAGACAATCGGTCATAGTTGTGTCAATCACTGGTGTCGATGATGCATGTTGAGGTGCTGAACCTGTTGAGGTTGTTTCAAGATTTGGACTTGTTGAAGTAAAAAAAAAATGCCAACTGTTGGGTGGATCATTCTTCCTTCCTTAAGAAATTATGGTCCCCATTGTTTTCTTGGACATATGAGGAAACTTGTTAGTGAGTTCAGTAGTAGATTACCACTTTCCTTGTGTTGGGAGATGTTTGATTTTAGCCACCTAATCAAGGGAATTGTGTTCATCCTTGTATGGCGTATGCGTTGTCCCACAATGGCGTCACAAGGAAGAGGATCCTGAACATTTGGATGGATGTATTTAGGTTCTTATTTCTACAAGTCATTTTGTTCCAACAATGGTGCATGGTACGGTTGAAGTAGATCCACATTAAATATTGGATGCAGACCCAAGCATAAAGGAATGTTGAGCTGAAAAACGTTTTCTCCAATCTTCTTAAGGATACTGTACGTTCCATATCACAAAGGATTCAACTTTCTGTATGGAGTAGTAAAGCGTTCTTTCTTGAGATGAAACCAGACCTGATCCCCAATTTGAAATGAATGAGGAATACAATTATTATCATGTCGGGCCTTAGCTTTCGCATTATCTTGTTGAAAAATTTCCTGTGATTGTTTCTGGATGTTGTAGATTTGGTCTCAAAAATTCAATGCTTTTTCAACTTCTCGTCGGTCAGAGTCAGTGTTGTTCGATTCTGTCGATGGAATAATCAATTCAATGGGAACTGAGGGTTGAAATCCATAACAGATCTCAAATTGAATCTTTCCTATAGAGTTGAGCAGAGCACGATTATAATTCTGTTGTATATATGGAAGACTTTCATCCCATGTCCGACGATGATTGTGGTACTACATGCAGAGTAGTTGTACTACCAAGTGATTCACAACTTCCGTCTGTCCATTTGTCTGAGGATGGAAAGATGTTGACAAAGAGAGTCTCATGTTGAGATGTTGCCAGAGAGTCTTCTAAAATATGTTGGAAAATCTGGCGTCTCTATCGGAAATGATGGTCTCCAAAAGGCCATAATGTTTCCAAACATGTTCGAAGAAGAGCTGAGCAATCTGTTGTGCCACCGTATTCTTCTTGCATGGAATGAGAATAACCATCTTGGAAAATCTGTTCACTACTACTAAGATCATGTCATGCTCATGTTTGGTAGTAGTATATCCCGTCAAGTAGTCCATATAAATATATTCCCATGGTCGACTAGGAATAGGAAAAGGTATATACAATCCTTATCGACAATTTGATAGGTTAGCAATGACACAAAGAACAGATGATCAAACGTACCTGTTGATGTCGGATTTAAGTGAAGGCCAATAAAATTAATTTTGGAGGATGGCAAGGGTATTTTATTCTCCAAAGTGTCATGCAGTATTGCTATAGTGCACGTCCCAAATGAGATTCTTCCGGTGCTCACCCGTCGGTACAAAAAGATGTCCAAGCTTATATAATAAGGTATCTTTCAGGAAGTAGTGAGTAGTGGATGCCAAATCGGTTTGAAGCTATCAATAAATTGCAGAAAAGTCGAAGTCATAGCCCTTAATACTCATAACTATAAAAAGTAGAGTAACAGGTGGTCGACATAGATAATTGACTGCGGAATTGGCTTGACATTTCTGATACTTAATTACCAACTAAAATTGTTGTAGGTAGTTAATCCACTTGAGTTGTCGAGTTGTTTGTAACTTCGGTTGGGACAAGAAAAACCGTAAAGGATTGTGGTCAGTAAGGATGACCGTTTCCTTCCTAAGGATGTAATGTCTCCATTGATTAACGGCTTGCACAATGGAATACAATTCCTTTTTACACGCTGAATACTTTCTGACGATGTCATTGAAAGTTTCAAAATGAAAAGTGACTGGGTGACTAGACTGAGTGATCACTGCATCTAAAGCATAGTCCAATGCGTTTGTCTCGATCTGAAAAGGGTAATGAAAACTAGGTAACAAAAGTACTTGTGCAGTACAAATATTGTGTTTGAGCTGCTCAAAATCTTGTTGTTGTGTCGATGTCTATTTGAATACATTTTTCCCATTTCCCTTAGTCAAATGATTAAAAGGATGGCTATGTGACTAAATATGAGTATGAATCATCGAAAAAAATTCACCAAACCAAGAAAACTTCTTTGTTCATGAATGTTTTGAGGAATGGGCCAATATTTGAGGATTTGTACCTTGTTTGGATTGATGTGAATGCCTTTAGAGTCAATTACATACCCAAAATATTTGATGTTGTTCATCGCAAATGAGCATTTTTTCATGTTAAAATAGAGTTGATGTTGTCGAAGGGTGTCAAGGACTTGTCGAAACCATTGGACATGTTCTTCCCATGAGTGTCTGAAAATCAAGATATTCTCTAGGTAGAAAATAACACACTTCCAAATGAAAGGTAGAAGAATGTCGTCCATATATCGCATGAAGGTCACAAGAGAATTGGTTAAGATGAAAGGCATGACTAACCATTCAAACAATCATTCCTTGATTTTGAAAGAAATTTTCCATACATCGATGCGATCGATCGAAATTTGATGATATCCCGACATGATATCAAGCTTAGGAAAGAACCTATCACCTTTCAGACAGTTGATGAGTTTTTCTATCCTTGGAAGAGGGTATCTTTTCTTTACCATTTAGTTTTTAAGAGCGTGATAGACGATGCACATGCGCCAAGTCCTGTCTTTATTTGGAATGAGGATGACTAGAATTCCACAAGGAGAGGAGTTGGGTCGGATGTGACCTTTGTTGATCAAATATTGAATTTGTTTGTGAATATATTCATTCTCAATAATGGATCTTCTGTAAACAAATGCGTTAGGTAATGAAAAACTAGGAACAAGTTCAATGGAGTGTATTACCTGGAAATGTAGAGGTACTCTGTCTGGATCTTGAAATACGTTATGGTATTCATCATGAATGTTGTCGATCTTCTATTGTTGATGGGAGTTGCACTGGTTGGTGATTTTACTAGTTGCTACAGTATTCCCGGGATGCTGAGGATTAATCTTTATCAATGCAAATTTGTGAGAATGATTGACGAGATTCTTTGTCTATTTGCAGATACAATAAAATTCATTGGTGTAGGTCGTCACTCTAGTATGTCATACCATTTGTTATGTACTTTTACAATCAGCTTCTGAGGCCATGACTGATAATTCCCATGTTGATCCCACAAATAAGGTTTCCCAAATAGGGATTTTACTACAGAAAGTGGTGCCACATCATAGAGTACTTCATCTTCAAAAGGATTAATGAAGTAGGTGAGTATGCATTGTCAGACGATCCTTAGTTCTTGTCCATCCTTCATATAACCGATATTATAAGGATAAGGATGCAGAGTGGTGACACAAACTAGTTTCGTCATAAGATACTTAGAAAAAAAGTTCTTTTGGCTACCATTATCCACAATCATATGCAATGGATTGTTTTGAACCCATATCTGTGTATGGAACACGCACTCTCATTCCTCCTTGTCGACGATAGTCAAGGATATTGTAGTAGTGGTCAACATTGATGTCAAAGGGGTCAATGATTTTGGGTCATATTCTACCATGGTTTTGTCAGACAAGTCGAAGGTTGAGAATTTTTCCAAAAATATCTTTCGAGCCTTGCATTCAGACATATCATGCCATGATGAATTGTGGTAATAACACTATTTCCTAACAGGGGTTTTTTGCTACATTCCATTTTGTTTTTCTGAGAGTTCTTTTTTCCATGGTTAGAATTTGGCAAGGTCAGTTGAGAAGGGTGTATTGACATGTCGGTGTTGGCTGGTGACTTCTTGTCAGATGTTTGAATTGTCATCTTGGTTGCAAAACATGCATTTATTTTCTGTTTAGGTTCAAGCTTACAGGCATAGTGGAATTCATTTGCAAGCATATACGGGGACAATCCACTGGTGTATTTCAGAACAATAAATTTCTCTTCTTCTTTGGAGCCAAGTCGCACCATGAGTCGATATAACTCGTCAGTGTAAGTTTGTACAGTTTGGTCTTTCCATTTCGTTAGCTGCTACTACTTCTTATACTGTTGTTCAATGTATTTGGGTGGGTAGAACTCCTTCCAGACGTACTTGATAAATTTCTCCCATGTGTCTATGGGGTCTCCTTATTTCTCCATCTTTGTCGATAGATTCTCCCACCAGCACTGTACAGAGGTCAACATCTTTAAGGATGCAATGGTGATCTTTTCAGCTTCTGATAGTTGATTCACAGAGTAATAGGATTTATGTTGTTGTACCCAATTATCTACAGATTCCATGTCAATATTGCCTTCAATATTTGGTAAGTACAAATTCATTTTCACTTTGAATGGAATGATTTTGTTGGAGTTGGAGCTCGTTGAGGATCCTCCTGAGGTTGAGGTGAATCCCATGAGAATCTCATTGAACTGGGTGAACATTTTGGTTCACTGTCTAGACAATGATTTATCTATGAGTTTCTTTGTCTTGTTAGTTGCATGTCTATTGTCTATTTCTTTGGCCATCCTCGATCTAGTGATGCAAGTAGATAAATAATATGAAGTCAAAGGTAATGTATGCTTGGATTACTTAGTTTGCGAGCGTGTTTTAACATACATAAGTGGGATAACCTCGATAGAAGCGTCTACACATGACTTAAGCACATACAATATATGAATATAGTCTGATAGCAATGATCCGGGTTACCAGACACACAATGGGGACAACTATTCGATTGAATGAATCAAGAACTATTATGGAGGAAGCATATTAAGAATAGGCAAAGCAGGAAATACACTACACACGCAAAAAGATATACACACATACAAAATGTAAGAATTCAAACCAACCTCTGTTACTTCACTATTGTTGTATTATGCTCAGTATTCTACCTGTATATTACAATAGTATACATTTTTATATAGAGTGATGGGAACACTTGGGTTGTCTTCTTATTTCGTTCAGTTACAAGAATTTGGAACAGTTCGGAAGATCAACCGTTATAAATGATTGGAAGAAAGAGAGACAATATGTTGTAGTCATTTCGATCGCTGGTGTCGATGATGCATGTCAAGGTGCTGAACCTATTGAGGTTGTGTTGAGGTTTAGACTTGTCGAAGTCAATGTTGAACTTGTCAGACTCGACAAACAATGCCAATTGCTGGGTGGATCAAGTCTTCTCTATATAATGCATAAATGTAGGGAATGATATAGACGCCTACTTGTAAGATATGTTGTTAGTCAAAGGATTGCAATCCCTTACCTATGAATCATTAGAGGAAATTTGAGGACTAAATTGGGCCTCCTAAGGAAAATAATAAAATAATAGTTAAAATAATAAAATAATATTTATTAATTTTGGAGGAAGAAAGAAAAAAGCTACTTTTTTGTTTGTAGTTTCAACATATGTCTTTGATTTTTAACTCAAATTTTGAGCAAGAGGGCTCGTTGGATGTGGAATTTAATTCCGCATCCAAATAGTACCCACATTGGATACTTTTGATGGACCCCTCTACCCCCAAAAAATTATTACCTAAAAAAACATGATGATGACATCATCATCACATTTTTTCATGTAAATATTTCTTTTGGGGTGGAGGGGTCCCTCAAAAGTATGCAGTGTGTGTACATGTTGGATGCATAATTAAATTTTGCATCTAGCAAGCCCTCCCGCTCAAAATTTGAGTAAAGAAACAAGGATATAAGTTGAAAATACGAACAAAAAATCTAGTTTTTTTATGACAAATATGTCAAGTCAACCATCATGGTTGACTCATTTTATTGAAATTCTATTGGTTCTTAAATTCCAACTCACAAGAATTTATTGTTGGCTCATTTTCTTATAAAGCCCATTATAGATCCCAAATTTCCTCTAATGTTTGTTTTTATCTAAAATAATGTAAGCAACAACTTTTCTATAAATACAAGAATGCGTATAATAGAATTACAATTGACAAAGAACAATCTTCAACAATAGCTAATGACTAGGAGGCATATATATATATATAAGCAATGGTGTTATTATTTGGAAACATGTTTGAGCTTTTGTCTATGGCACATTGGTTTTGGTCAATCATGATGCCTTTGAACAATTGTCGAGGTGATTGGAAATTGTTAACTTGTTTAAAAAAATGCACATGTACAAGATTATTACCACATAAATTCAATTCAATATATTGAAGCAATGTAAACATATACGCAGTTGGTAGCTCCATAAAGAAGAGTGACTTCCTCCTCTTAGAAATAGTTACCTTCCAAATAGCATGTAACCTCTACAATAGGATTTGGTAGGAACCTCCCTTGCTTACTCCATTTGAGGAGAACATCAAAATTGTCAAACACAAATCCATATAACTAAAAGAGAAAGTTACTAGAAAACCATACAAGTACACATAAAAAAATTCAAAATAAAATTTGGGGGATAATTTAAGAGCATATTTACTTAAATTAAATGGCTAAAACATTTAGTTAGATAACCATAGTTTTTATTTTATTTTTGGCGATAGACAACAAGATATATACTTTATGATTCCTGTAGTTAAAGTGGCTTACATATGATAATACACTCAGGAAAAACGAAATTGTGCTCATCAAAGTCAAGAGAGGCATTATTTATAAAGCTACAAAATTTGTAAACTTTAGTATAAAGTTCAATATTGTACAAATCTGTCAAAACTTAGAGTACCGAGGAAATTTACACAAAACCTTTTTAGTAGTTAGGCTAGGTGTGTAGTTGGATGTTGAAAGAACAAGTTTCACATTAGCTAGCTATATATCTTCATGTGGTCTATTAGTACCTATTCTACATGCTTTGTTTTGGTGTTCCTATGATAATTAGCCCAAGCATAAAACATTAGTCATTTTTTTTCAAGCCACTGCAAAATTCTTGTTGCATAAGCATGGGATATATCTTGAATACCACCTTGTTTTTTTGTTGAGGGGTTCTACTGAAATATTGTTTGCTCTTTCCTGGCTATCTTGCTATTGGATATTCATTGAAATGAAATGGTAGAAGGGAAATTAGTATTTGCAATTTTTTTGTAAGTTATGTATTATCAACCTTTGAGAAAAGAACGTGAAAAAATATAATAGTAGACATTTCATTGTCCGTCTACATTCCATTTGGACAATTCAGTTGAGATAATTGTCTACATTGAGCTAAGTGTCTAGGAAAAAGAAAATAAAATCAAATATATTGAGATATGGTGCTTACCCTATTCTCAAGTCCTAGTTTTATTTTTATTTTTATTTTTGGTCCAATAATGTGAAAGCAGTGATCCCAATGCATTGTATCAATTTCTATTTGAAGTAGCATCTAATACATTGTTGCTAAAGATGTTTGGAGGGAATTTTTCCATGTTGAATGGGATATTGTTATTAGATCCAGTGTCACATCCTGACACACATCCATTCAGAAATTTTTATACATCAAAGCATTTTTTGAGTGGCACCAATCATGTTGAATGCTTTTTTGGCGAGGATATCGAAAATAGACAATTTGTAGAAGGAAAACACTTCTTCCTTTGCAATTTCTATAGGAAAGAGCATTTGCATTCTGGAATGGTCTTTTTTTCACATATCATTTCTTTAAACAACTTATGGACCAAGGAACCATTGCACGAAAAAAAATTGTAGTATGCAAATTGAAAATGAAAAGTGCACCACTAATTGACCTAACCAATTTTTTTGTCTCAATCAGAAGGACAATGATAAAGGAAATTAAGAAGATATCCATTATATATATTTTTATTTGTTTCAAAGAAAGAGACGTATGCATGTGCTAGAGTATAATACATTTCCTTTCAGCAACGATTTTTCTATGTGATTAGAAAAGCTAAAATAGATATACAATAGATATTTGAGAATTAACCTTGGTTTCCATTTCCATAAAGCAACATGTGATAAAGCTAACTGCAATAGAGTTATTAACTTAGACAATAGAGGAACTCATGCATTGACAATTTTTAGAACCATTAGTGCTGGCCATTAATTCTCAGCATGAGTATGAACATTACAACTTCAGATGACAATTATCATTGGAAAAAGGAAACAAGTAAGCAAATCTATAAACATAGACATAGTAATTTGCAAATGGATATGGATAATAGGCCACGAAAAAATATGGTATTATCTATTTGGAATATAACAAGGATTTGAATACAAGACTGCAAAATTTTAGTCTAAAGATTCATTTTTCACTAAAATAACATTGATATAATCCATTCACCCAGTAGCAAAACATACAACTAGTGGCAACTAGTTAAAGTAGTTTTAGAAAAGTAACCCGAAATCCTGTTTAAAAAGAAATTCATAGTTTCAAATTAGCAAAAATTCTATTATTGAAAAATCAATATCAAGGATCACATTTTCTTGACTTCTATGATTGTTTACTAAAAGAGTAAATATCCCTCTCTAGGATACATGCACAAATGGAAAACACTTGATGAGATGTTATTGCAATAGTTCTTAAAGGAGATTTCAAAAATTTATGGACAACATTAGCTTAGCGTTGGACCACGTAGGACACATTTAGTTGGCCCTTCATCCATTTCTAGGATGCAATCAACATCTTGGGAGTGGGATAATATATTGACCATTTGAACTGAGCCCCATTGTGTGCCATCGAGAGATGCCCTGATGCCATTTTCCAAACCCCCATCACTACATTACATCTCTGTATCTAGCCTACTCGGGTGGCAGCCCTACAGGACCCCACCACTGTTGAGTGTTGACAGAATCAGATCCCCATCGCTAGAGATTCCAACTACCCACTTCAACATTGAGGGTGCAGTTAATTCATGTTTTGAATGTCGAACTACCCCATCCCACCTCGAAACCTTCTATCCCTCCCTTGCGAACTACTCTGTATCTTGGCCCTTGTGAACTCTTGCGTCCTTGACTGTATGCAAACTACTCCCTCCATGGTAAGTAGATAATCTCCACATATCCCATGGTAAGTAGATGTTTTCCAAAGCTTTATTACAAACTACTGTACCACCCAAACACCCCTGTCGATCCCATGCATCCTCCCCTGCGAACTATGTTCTCGAGTCCAGTGAAAACAACCACTCCTATATTGATAGCACTGATCGACCAATCGCTGGAGGATTCACGCCTTTGATGCCTCCCTTGCTCTCACGTCCTCGAACCATCATCCTTTCAGTAACAACAACTCAATTAAATCCTGACTCAACAGGTAATCATGGACCTATCCTTTTCCAAATATAGAACTGTATATAGATTACATAAAAACTGTTCAAGAAAACAATCCCTAATATAATGTTTTCAGCACTACATAAATGCCAAAAATAGTTGGAAACAAGAATTTAGAGGATCAATACCTTTGGAAAGATATGCACTTTCAGCTCAAGGGATGCATAATCACTAGACTAGTTTGATGTGTTCAAATAATTGTCCATCCTTTGATTCCAGCACTGACCAAACTTCAACCTCAGGCTGTAATTGTTTTTTGGAAAGACTGTCAACAGTAGCATTAATCTCTCTGTAGACATGAGAAAAGGATATGTAATTAAAATGATTTCATTTTATTTACCTCCTCAAAATAGTTGAGAACAAACTTCCCATTTCAAATCTCCCCTTCTATCTGATTTATGACTAATATTAAGTCACCCAAAATTTGAATTTTGAATGTCCCTTTCTAAGTGGATAGGGTTAAAAGCAGTTCAGAGTTAGAATCCCAACATAGTTATTTGGACCCCTTTCCTTAAATATCCCCACCCCATTAAAATAACCCCATTCCCTAAATTTATCAAGAGACTCATGAAAATGCGATCTATGGACACTGACTTTGGTGACTTGTAATTGAAAAATATACATCTTCTTTGACCAGCAAATTGCAAAGAGGGAATTAATTTGCCGCCAAATAATTCTGCATTCCTAGAAAGCCACATGGCATACTTGTCAATCCTTTGATTCCATCACTGACCAAACTCTAGCCTTAAGCTGTAAACATTTTTTGGAAAGGATATCAACAGTAGCATTAAGCTCTCAAATAATCCTGCATTCTTAGCAAGTCACATGACAAGGATACCACCATGGAAAGGGATTTAAATGATTTTATCTCTAGCTTCATTTGCTAGGGGTTGAAACGTCCTATTATTTCCAATCCCCTTTCCAAACTCCTCTAACCCCCATCATACTATCCATCTCATCCCATACATGTATTGAATAAGCACAAAAGATTAGCCACAATGGCTTATTGTTAATCCTTGGAATTTTTAATTTTAGTCATTAATTTCTGGTCAGTTAATTTACACAATCCCTTTAATGATCTTAAAACAAAAATATATTATCTTGTAGATATTTGACAGTGGATTTATTGTTGGTTTGAATTGTTGTATGTTTCATTTCAAATTGAGAGTTTTATTGTGCAAGTTGTTCGTAATTTCTATTGCCAGCAGAGTTTTCTCCAACAATTAAAACCGGAACAACTCATTAATATGCTTTCATTTTTCACAATCAATTGACCAAATGTCAACTGATTCATTCTATTGTAAATGCTAGGAATTAATAAGCTTATGCAGGCTTCTTGCATGTAACTACATATGGATGCAGGTATTCTACAATAACATGTTTGCATACCCTATCATATATGTTGTTCTGATTGTGTTTGTTAACTCATAAGTAAATTTAGAATGACTCGTTTCTATAGTTCTGGTGCTCTTAATTTGAAAGGGTGTCAAATAATTGATTATGTTGTTGCTTTATTTTATTTTACTCAGATTACAATGTTAAGTAGTAAGGGAATTAGAAATATTTCTATTTATAACTCATATGTAACCATACATACTATGCACTTTTGGTTTCTGATCCAATTATTCAGTTCAACATGTTTCATTGCATGTATGATATAAGACAGATAATTCAATGGGCCATCCTAAACCTTGAGTTATCCATGTGGTTGTGGTAAACTTTTGTATAGGATGTATATTTCAAAGGACCATGCTAAAGTTTGAGTTATACATGTGCTTACATAAAACTTGTGTATAATGTAAGATTTCCAATCCAACTTGTAGATTACCCCTGACCATGGCTCACCTATGGTCTTAGAGGTACTCCAAAATTTTGGAAAATATGGATAAACTAGAAGTCACATATGAAATAAGTTTGGAAATCTTAATAAACTTGAAGTTACATATAAAATTAATTTTGAGGTGGATGGGAATTTCTTTCAAACACCAGTGCTCTACTGTAGGAACATGTTATCTATGCTTGTGAGATGCACAATAGTAAAATATATAAGTTTCCATTATGGATTAACTATTATATTGGAGAAGTGGTAATATTCAGATTCAATTCAACTAGAACTACTATATAAAAACCATTTGTAATTAATTTATAGTGTAGTTGTCCTGATCCTATTTTGAACTGAAATGTAGGTAGAATCTAGGATTTTCTTTTACCGTGGTTTTTTATTTGAACTGAAATGCAAGTTGAACGATTTCAGTCTATCATGCCCCAACATGTGGTATGTTGCAAAACATGTGGTCCAACAGGCCATTGTTCACACAAAGTATAGGGCACATTCATAATATTTGGAGAAATTTTTCAGACTCATATTTTTTCTGTACGGGTTCTGCATTCTGGGGTATTTCACTTCTAGAAGTGATAAATACCTCTATCTTGTTTTTTTCTCCTCTAAGGGGATTGCCTCCTTGGGCCTTTCCAAGGGCAGACAAGGTTAGTTCTCTAAGGCCACCTCTCTACTCCAATATATTGTCATAACACAATTTCATTGGATCGTGGTTAGGAAATGAGGTGTCAAAATATTTTTTTTGAAATCATAGACACCCTCATCCCTAACATTTAAATCCAGTGAACTTCACTTTGAAATGAAAACAAGTGTGTGTTTGTGTTGCCTTAAATAATTTCAACATGATGAGTATCTCATTTTGCAACACTAGCCAAAGAACTTGACTATAAATCAAAAGCACAAAAAAATTAATTGTAAGCATACTAGCTTAGATAAATGAACTTAACCAATCCACTCCCTATAGGAATATCTCTACTAATTTTTTAATTGATAAAGGTTGGTGTTTGTTTTTTTGTAGTCAAAGGACAATAAGCATTATTTTTTTCCTTCTTATCTAAAGTGTCTGTGTACATTTTTTGTAGAGTTTGATACAAAATGGGAAGGAGGATCATATGGGAGACTATCATGATCCTAGAGGTGCAAGATCCCAAAGACAAGACCATTTTTTATGGTAAATATATAATGTGGTTTGAAATTCATCGAAGAAATGGAACCACTGACTGGGTTGCCAAAATACCATCACATCGAGTTCCCTAGTTTATTAAAGGGGAATACATGAATCTCGATGCTCCTTGCGATTTCAATTGTAGCCAAAGAAAATCCCCCAAAAACATGAATACCACACCCTTGCATTATGGACTGTAAGTGTTTCAAAATTTTATTGTTTGGAAGTATGTAATCATAGTACATTTATTGCTTATTATGTGTATTAATATCTCAATTTTTCTATTATGTAGATATACTTGTTCATATTTCCTGAACGATAAAAGGGGACAAAAACCATCGAAACAAAGGGTGAATTCATTTGTGAAAAAAAGGGGTTGTCAGTGCCATTTTATTGTTAAGGTTTAATAATATTGAGATAGAAATATTAACTGATAACAATTATGAACATAATGACGCGCAAGGACCACCTTGTCATAGAAGACATGACACTTCGAGTGAGCCTAGATCCATGTATGAGCCAAGAATTTCAAGGGATTTCATTTCCTTTGTGGAAAGTAATTTATATTTTGATGTTCTAGTTGATTTGGTGTGTAAAATGCACATAAAAAAACATGTTGACATGGATGCGGAAGATTAGGATAAGGATTTTTTCTTGTCCAGGAAAGATGTTGCAATCATCTATGGTCGTTTGGGAAAGGGAAAATATTAGCTACACCAAAGAGATGAGATGAGCGTGAATATTTCGTACCAAAAGAATAAAAATGATATTTTTCTATCAAAAGCCTAATGGTGGAGATGTCCTATTTATAACCAGGATTCAAACAAAATGGATGTTGGAGACAATGTCTAATCTATCTCATAAATGCTTAATAACAATGGATTCTACATTATGTACAAACAAATATGGGGTAAGTGTGATTTCAATGATTGATTTATCATTTTCACTTAAGTTGTATCCAATCAATGAGATTGATGAAATCAATTTAACTGCAATATGTTATGTGTGTGGCAGTATCAACTATACACACTTATCGCATTTGATGAGAAACAAAGTGGTATGCCAGTGGCATGGGTTGTGAAATATCGAAATACAAATCAAGAAATTGCACTGTGGTTGGATCGACTCATGAAAAGCTGTTATTAAGCTCGTATAGACTGGAAAGTCAACACCTTCATGGGTGATGATGCACTGGATGAAATAACAACTCTGAGGTAATTTTAATATTGTTATTTTGCAATGTAACTTGTATTTACTCTATGATTGTAACATTTAAACATATTACATATCACATGAAGATCACATGTTCCAAAGTTATCCTATGTGTTTGGCATGTCACAAGGGCATGGACAAAAAACATGAACCCGTTGGCCAGCAGTCCAAAAAGAGAAAAATAAATGTTTAAGGACTTTGGTGATATCATTAAATTTTGTTCCAATGATGATGTTACTGATGCAATTGATGGATTTTTCAGTAAATATGCAGACGAGGAAAATTTCTTGGACTATTTCCAAAAGAATTGGGTTTTCGGTGATAAAATTTGTAAGAGCGCATACTCTTGTTTGTATTTTTTGTTTTTGTATCTCTTATAGATGGGATATATGCAATAACTTGGTTTTTTACTTGTAGGGATGTGGGTAAAATTTTGTAGATATTTTCTGCACATAAATCAAGAGACAAATAATGCAATCAAGTCATACAACTGCAAATTGAATACAAAGTTTATTTTTGATAGAAGGAGGAAATGTTCCCGTAGAATGGATTGGTTGGTATATGTACTCTTAATAAATGTTCATCCATTTTATCGATTCAAAGAAATTTTTAGAAAATAAGGACATTTGAATAATTATAGGAAAGACAAGCAACTTGAGACCTCAACTGAAAGATCTAAAAGGGTCCCAGGCAGTGATTTTTTCCCCCACGAGAGCATATCTTGTGCTTATTTGGTGAGGAGTCAAACCACTCTCAACAAGCGATATCTTGTCACGTGGTATCACCCAAATTTTATGGCGTGTGATTTCCCATGGTATATTTTTGGCGACATTTGCATGCACACCATAAAGGTTGGTTGGTTGTATTTATCCTCAAGGGATTGAAATATATTATTAGATGATGATGCAACACCTTTTTCATTCAATGCACCTCCTGAGATAGATATAGATGAACCAAGCCATGATATCGATGTTGAAAATATTGTTATGGCTACTAACAATGTTGATAATGATGCTGATGCACTCCAATTAGCTAGAGAGGAGTTGTATGGTTTCTTTGAGTTGATTCAAAACAGTCCTCCTGACACTTTGAGAAAAACTGAACAAATGATTGGTCTTATTAGAAATTTTTTTGATGAGGCCATCAACCTTCATATATTGGACTATGACTTCACCCTTGGATTGGGTGCATATGGGTAATATTTGAAAAGGAAGAAGAGATTCCTTAGTCCTAAAAAGAAAAACAAAACAACAGGTTGGATATCAATCTGAACGTTCATCCATCTGAATATGAACCATATCAGTTCCAATACCTCAATAAGCGAGGGAATTCTAAATACAACAATGCATCTTGTATTGCTCCAGGTGAGTTTTGTAAAATAAAAAGGTGCATGTGTTCATGATAATATAATTGAATATTGACCTCTTTTTTTTTTTTTTAATTTGCGGTGTTTGAATGTTCTAATAGGTACAACAATACATTGCCATGGATAATCCAATCCAAGGACTTGAACATATCTTTTCAGGTACCATTGATAATAATCCTTGACATAAACCCTATTAATGCTTCCCTAGTTTCCCTATCAGTTTATTTTTAATACTTTATTGGTGTTGATCATGTGTAGTTGTTGTGAGCACAATCTATATGGTAGTTGGTTGTAGGACAAGGGGAGGAGCATCGTCTTCTACCATTCATGGGAATGGAACACCATAACAATGTACTATTCTTCCTTTAATCCCCTGTATTGTAGAAGCATGTAATAATTTATGTTAATTCCATTTAAAAGGAAACAACTGAATAAATTTGTTTCTTTTCTCTTGAAGATTGTCCACCTATTAGATTTTAGACACACCATATTACTTTCAATGCACTAAATAGATGGTGTATATGGAACTTTGAATGAAAAATGTGACTGGTGCATCCTACTTAATATGGGTGCAAAAATTTAGTGCATTGAACATAAATTTCGACATAAAAAATGGTTATGAATTCCATATGTTCTTGTATCACATGGGATTTCAAATAATCCCCCCCAAACCTAGTTTATGAAATCTCCCAATTCTTCTATCTCTTTGGTTGAAAATTTGTATTCATGATTATCATGTTATTCATAAGCCCTTCCACATCGAACAATATTTCCATCATCACTGGGCATTCTCTGTCCTTTACCTACAACCTAAACAAGATTTCACATTTTTTTCTTTATCACTTTTCATCCTAGATTTCCTCTAAAGTATGCTCTATGTAGTCTTTTGTCATCATGTTCAACATTCTTTGCTTAAATATGGAGAGTATTCTAGTTTCTCTATTGTAATTAATGCATGTCATTTCCTATAATATATGTTGAAATTAAGTTTAGCATGTAGGTGATGAAGCACCTCTAGATTTTTACAGTCTTCCATATTTTGTAACCATCATAAATACAAATATAGTAATAGCCTATCAAAGTACATAAATGATAGCATCAAATCCAATATTAAAAAATAAAAAACAATAAGTGACAAGGAGGGTTTTTGTGCATGTTGAGTAAAAAATAGGGCTAACATTCTATGCATGTTGAGTCAAAATTGGGCCTATCCCAACCTTCTAACTACACCAACAAGAGGAATTTCAAGTTCTGAGCATGAAACTCATCCTTAAGTGACATATCTTTCCTTCAATATGGGGTGAATTTGGGTAGTTGTAGATTAGTTTTGAGCACCATTTTGAGTACCATAAGGAACATAACATCCGTAACATGAAATATATCCAGCTGAACTACGCTGTCAATAACTCTATTTTAAAAGATAGTTAGGGAAGCCAACATACAAGGTACATAAACTTATTCTTGTAATGATTTTTCTCTTATTTGGTGGGGGCCAAAATCATAAAACAATCAATGAAGGAAATTACCCTATGAAACACATGCTCCTATTACCACACTCATCCATAAAATTTGTGACTACCTTTTGATGCCTCACCCTAAATCCCAGGTGGCTCTAATCCATGGGAAAACCAAGCTCAAAATGGATAAAATACAATAATGCAAATAACGACGGACAAAAATAAGTTACATGTAATATTAACTTGAACAAATTATATGCCAAGTCCTCTAACGTTCTATGCTAACAAATTCATTCTGGCTTGGTTAGATGTTACTCAATTTGAATGTCCAAATTCTCAACTTGGTTAGATGTTACTAAACAAATGATTGAGCAAAAAAGTCCTCAATTGAGAAAATTTCTATGTAGTTTGAACATGACGACGGTTGGCATGCCCAAGTATTGGGGGAGGTCACCTGATTGGGATACCAACCTATTTGATTTTCAATCACACAGAGATCCAAAAAAAGAGAGACTTACACAAAAATCATTTCATTTCAAATGTTTCACTTCTCTAAAAACCTTGTTGCATTGTACCTAACTATATGAATCCTATTTAAACCTAGATATATTAAGAATTGATCAGGAAAAAAAAGTGAATACAAAGGAATATTAAGTGGACTTGAAAAATTTCCTATCCATATTCCCATACAATTGGATTATTTAGGAACTTTAGGATCCTAAGAGAATCACTAATTCGATACATGTCACTTCATTAAATGTTTTTTACACAACATTGTCAAAAGTCATGGCTCTCCATATCAAACAAGTTGTACTCAAAATTGTGTGGCCTAAGCAGAAGGCTCTATTCGAGTAGACTCTAATTCAAATTATGTGATTTTTGTATGGAATGGGATTAGTCTCTAGGCCTAATTCTCTCCATCAAAACTAACTTGGTAAATTCCCATGATAAAGTGATTTAACAAAGTGCCTTTTCATATTTTCCATGTTGATAGCCTTGGGGTTTAACTCCTTCACTAATGTTTTCAAAACTCTCTTTTGTTAAAGTTTTATGCATTAATAGATTCAAAACAGAAGGAATTGTATTGTTTGTATTCATCTCTAAGGGTTGCCTTCTAGCCCATTCTTTATATGTCATGGAAATTAGAGGCTTAGGTTGTATTCTATATAATAAAGTGAGCCAAGGATTTATCAAAGGAATTCCATTATATGAACCTAATACAAGGAAACTAATCAATGTAGACCTTGTTGATGATCTAGTCCTTAAAGTTTAGGAAGATCAACTCCCATAGGGTAACACCAAACTAACCAGAACAAATTCACTGGCATTTTATTAAAATCTAGAAAATGACACAAGTGATTGTTTTCCAAGTGATGACTCTTTGGTACTTCTTGACAATTTTGAAAGCATCAAATAAAATCTAAAGGAAATAATTCATGCCTAAGAGAATAGATAAAGATGATCACAATGAACATACTAATAATCTTGTTTTGTTGATGAGAAATATACAGTTGTATTCAATTACATTTCTTTAATATACACATATTGATCCGATTGCTTGTCATCTTCTCCTCTATCCATGACCATTGACAGAAAACAAATGTATATCCAAAGGAGTTATTTGATTCTACCATATCTAAGACCCTAGAATACATACACTTATTCTCTGCTACAATACATTGCATGTTGAATTTTATCGAGAAAGAAGGGAAAAAACAAGTTCTTCAAGAAGATGATCAAAGATTAGATGTTCCACTTTAAACCTAATTTTCTCAATATCGTCGTTCTCTGGTGCTCAAGGAGCTTCAATACACATGTCTTTATTGATTAAATCCTCCATGTCTTCTAGAATTTTACAATCTACCTCAAGAGAACTGGGAATCTCATCCCACACTTATTGAAGTAGTTTTTTGCCAATTGACATACGTGGACAAGTTAATTTTGTAGGCTATATTCAGGTTGAGGTGTACAAGAATGGATTCAAAAATTTTCCCCTAGATTTCATTTAAGAAATCAATTAACAACTTCTTATTCACCACATCCAGATACAACTAGGATTTCTCAAATCCCTAAATTCCATTGATGGTTTTCATGGATAGATTATTTTCTTGTGCATCATTATAATAGTCTTCAAGCCAATAAAAATCCTGAGGATATATAGGTTGGGATGTAGTCTTTATAATGTTGTCATTGTTAAAACCGATAGAAACTAATAGATTTCTCACATACATGAGAATTTCTTCTTTTAATTTCGAACGCCTTTTACATATACAGTTTCAAAATTTGGTCTGTGCATCTCATCAAGCTCCATGCTCTTACAACAAATTTTTTCTCGTAACCAAGACACCACCCTCTAAAATAAGATTCACCATTTAAACTTCATGTAATACATGAACATATTGATCAAAATCACTTGTACCATTTCCATCAGATTTCATTTCCCCAGATATGTGCTAGGGATGTTGATGAAGTCTCCCAAACTTGTGATACTTTACAGGATGACGAGAAATCATAGAGGATTGCAAATGAGATCATTAGAATGGAAGAAAATATCGCACAAATAAAAAATGCGATAAAGTAGCTGCCCCTGGAGTAGAAAAAGGTTAGAACAACATAAATGTGTAGGCTACAACAAAAAACTATTGCACTGCATTCACAATAGCAACAACGCGAGGAAAAGATAGTGGAGTTGCAAGCAGAAGAAGAAAGGGTCATAGGGAAAATTCAACCTGTGCACTAGAAGGTGCGTGAGGTAGCAATATTAGTAAAAATAAAAATGCAAGAACACGTAAGTTCCTGCCTAGTGGGGCACATGCAGAAGATAGAAGAGGAAGTCTGCGCCGAAAAAGACAAGTTGCTGAAAATTGTGGAGTATTTTCAAACCAAAATTCATGCAAGTCAGTTTATGGAGTAGTAGCTCGAGATGAGCCACATGTGAGTGTTGGGAGCCTGTTGGGCCTGGTGACAGAAGGGAATAATTCATGTAGAATTATTCCTAATTAAGGAAATAAGAGTATAAGGAAGAAGAGGAAGGACCTGTGACATAAGAAACATGATCAAAGACAAGGAGAAAGATGCTGCGACAAAAGAAGGAAGATAAGGATAAAGGTAAGGTGAAGGCATCGGATGAGGAAGATGCGCTAGTTTTTTAAGCTATGATGGAAGGACAAAGTAAGAGATGCAATGACATGGAAAAATATTCGTAGAAGCAGGCATGTATATAAGTTAATGGATAGAAAGTGAAAGCAAGGCATGATGCTGAGAAATCAACAACCCTTAGTGATCATGGGTACGAGCTTGGTTGGAGCCAACCAAAACCACACGCATAAAGTAATTTTTGAAGTCATGATGATAGCGTATTTTTGTAAGTCAGGCCGTGGTCATGTATTGCTAGAATAGGAAAGAGAGCCTATTGGCTGAAGGTAACAAGTCGACTGGGATATCGATTAAAGCTGAGTTTGTTAGAGTCTTTATCGAGTCAATATTGAGTCTGTAACAAGAATGTATGGGAGTTATATCAATTATGTAAATTGGCTATAAAATAAGGAACCCAAGTTATTATCTAGCTAGCCAGTTAGCAGTTAACTATCTCTTGCTTAGATGGTTTTGAGCTGATTAGTCGATACATCAGTTTTGAGTAAGTACCTAGACTCTTGGAAAAGATGCTTAAGCTAGATTAGAGGTAGATAGTTTTGGTTAATGACTTTGGATCCATGAGTGCATCATAGTAGTGGTTTTGTAGCTGAGTATGTAGACAGATAGGGAAGGACGAGTCAATCCAACATTTGTGTGAATCGCTGAGTAGGAGTAGAGTAGAGTGATAAATATATACAAGATTCAAGAGCATGAGAGGGAGAGGAAGTATGTCGAGCTATAAGAGAAGATCTTGAACAAATTATGTAGCTTTATGTACAAACAAAAGGTGCATCTATTTCCTCATGCCAATTCCAAATGAAGAGCACCTTGTGTTTTTTCCCATATGGGTTTCCACGTTACATGCTGTGTATATGTGTGAATGTTGAGTAGCTTAGATAAGTGCATATTTTCTATGTTTACTGATTGACTGTTTAGTGTGCGATAAAGGGATAAATGTATTAATGTTGCATTTCAGTAGTGAATATGTCTGTGATGTCTGTTCAATGTGTAATTGCGTGAAGTTGCATAATTAAGGGAAAATCATACTTCTGTGTTAGTATATATAATGTAAAAACCACCAAAAAACCTTCCTGGTCTTCGTTGGAAGCCTTCGCATAGAGCCAAGGACTCAAAACACCTTCCCCCACAACTGCAAAAATGTGGTTTTGGTAGTTATCCATAAAACTGAGATATCTTGGGTAAGATGACATCTGTGTCATAGGTGTTGTCGAACGGGATCTGCTCCATCGAGCCGATATCTTGATATTTGTTGCACTGACCAAAAAGGGGGGCTAAACCTTGGTCGCAGGGGTAAAATCCAACACCCTTGAATTTCAAGAATGCAACAAGGAGTTAGGCCGATTTCTCAAAGCAAGATCATAAAAGAAACAAATCCAACATGGAACCAAATTCCTAGGTATGAAAGTGGATTTAATGGTTATTTCTATTTTTGTTCTAACTTTGGTCATAAGGCTATGTATTGTAGATTCTATGGAAGAAGAAGGGATGGAAACCCCAATGACCCAGTTATATGCTGGACATGTAACCAAGTTGGACATATTGCTGCCAACTGTCACACATTGAGATGCTACACATGCAGTGTGTTTGGTCACAAATCCCAAGAATGTGCAAGTCAAAGAAGTCAACCATGGAGGAGTTCTTCATACACAACAACATGAATATTTGAAAATCCGAAGACAAACACCCACAATAAGGGACACTCCCAAGAATGGAGAAATGAATTTGATCAAATAAGTGTTGGAAGTTCCAACAACTTGATCAGGTGCTGGACATGTAACCATTTTGGTCACATTACAACACATTGTTGTACGATGAGGTGTTATAGTTGCAATGGCCTTGGGCACAAATCTCAAAATTGTTGGAGTACACAAAAAAAACCCATGAGAATTTTCCTATACATCTCATCAAGGAAACCAAATACAGATGAAGGAACAAATACTGAAAGTATAGATGCCAAGAAGCAAGTATGGATGGAGAAGACTGAACAATTACAGATATGAGAGTTTGATCAGAGGAGGGAGGATGGCTTCCATATGGAAATCAAAGTGTAAGGTATCTCAAAGACCTTAGAACACCTTGAGTTCATGAGGCAAGTGCACAAACTTGGAACAATGTACTCCATTGGAATAATTGCCTCCTTCCTATACACCAACTTAAATGGTGTCTGTCATGACAATATTTTGCAAGTATTGCAATACACCCATAGGACAACTGGAATCTTCAAATCCCAGTCATCGTGATTTGCATTGCATACCTTCATAAGTGCATTCTCCAACACTTTACTAAAGGACTCAAGTGTCCCATTTGCTTGTGGATGGTACGGGGTACTCTTCTTATGTTGTATCTGAAGCTCCTCTATCAATGCAGTGATAGTACGATTGATGAAGTGTATCCTCTGATCACTCATCAATATCCTTGGACACCCAAACCGAGCGACAATGTTTTCCAACAGGAACTGCGTTGTTGTCGCAATGGTGCAATCTACCACTGGTGCGACCTCCTCCCATCTTGTTAGATAATCTGTTGTTGTAATGATATACCATGCAATAGTCCTCTTCCCAGGAGGGTTGATTGGCCCCACAAAGTACACAACCCATTTATCAAATGGTTGTAGCATCAGCTAAGGTACTAACGGAATCTCGTCTCTCCTTGATGGCTTTCTGGACCTCTGACAAACATCCCAACTCCTTGCATAGTCAACCATGTCATTATTGAGAGTTATCCACCAAAACCCTACGTGGAGCACCTTACTAGCTGTAGCGCGACCTCCGTAGTGTCCACCTGCAACTCTCGCATGTGCTTCTGCCAAGATATTCCCTTATTCATGTGGTAGGACACATCTCCGCAAGATCTCATCTGCTCCCACCTTATAAATATTTCCAACAATCAACTGAAAATCCGCTGCTTTATCAACTAATTGCTTCTTGTGACTTGTAGTAAGCCCTTCTGGTGTTGTTCTCATCTCCAAAAACTGAACTATTTGCTCATAGTAATCGTCAACCATTCCAACCCTGAATAGTTGCGCATCCGGTAACCCATATTCAATTTTTGTTGGTTCTTCTCCTGTCTCTATTTGCGGCAAGTGATCAGATCCCACATTCAAGTGACCTAGCTTCAAAATTATCTCAAAATCAAATTCTTGAAAAATAAGTAGCCAATGACATATCTTCCCCCCCAACACAGACTTATTGACTAACTATTTTAATGTAGAGTGATCTGTAAACATATTGAAATGACCGCCCAATAGGTAATGATGAAACTTCTGCAATGCATAGACCATTGTTGATCCTTCCCTCTTCATCGTGGTATAATTCTTCTCTGCAGACGATAGCTTTTGACTCGCAAATGCAATCGGGTGATCAAGATATCCTTTTTCAGTTTGTGTCAGCACTACCCCTAGTGTGATTGACGATGCATCAACATGAGCATGGAACTCCTTTGTCTAATCCGAAAAAACTAGTATTGGTGTGGAAGCCATCTTCTCCTTTAAGAAAACTTCCCTGACACTCCTAACTCCATGTAAATACCGCATCCTTATTGAGCAACTTCTCCATAGGTGATGTAATCACGACATAAACTATTATGAACTTATGGTAATACCCCGTGTGGCCCAACGTCTCTCTAAGTTGTTTCACATTTGTAGGTGGTGGCAAGCTCAAAATCAGCGCGATCTTGGCTGGATCAATCAACAGTCATTTATTGCAAACAATATGTCCTAACAACATCCCAAAAGGTGCACATAAAATGCACTTTTTCAAATTTAGCGTGATCTAATGCGATCGACATCGTTCCAACATTAGCCACAGGTTCTCCAGATGGTCCCTGATCAATCCACAAACCATCCATTCATCCATATAAACTGCCAAAAAATTATGAATAAAATCCTTGAATTCAGCGACAACAATCCTAGAGAATATCGCAGGGGCATTCTTTGGCTCAAATGGCATCACGGTGTACTAAAAAAATCCCCACTCAGTAACAAAGGTTTTCTTATGGTGATCCTCTTTCGAGATCTTGATTTGGTGATAGCTAGAGATGTCATCCATGAATGAATAAATTTCCTGACCACCCACTTCTTCTTGCACTTCATGAGTAAATGGTGTCGAAAATAGATCATGTAGACATGCATCATTCAGTTTTCCTAGGTCAACACAAATTCGAACCACCTGTCTTCTTAATTTGGACCACCATGGGACTGATCCATTATGATTCCTTAACTTTCTCTACTATCCCAACATCCAACATTCTATCAATCTCAACCATAACCCTTTCCTTGTATCATGGATTCAAGCAATACAACCGCTTCTTCACATGATTCACATTTGGTTTCAGAGGGATCTTCATCTCTCCCAAATCTCCCAATATCCCCTTCATCTTAGAAAACTTTGTAGGAAACAAATCTTGGAATTCATGCAACAAATCAGTGATCTTTGCCATAGTTTCTTCATCGCAGTAGTCCCCAATATTCATAAACTTTGGATTCTCCTATATTCCAATGTTGAAATTCCAAATTTTCAATGGATGATTCATGATTGGTATTCGCGAAAACTGAAGGTGTGATTGAAGAAAGTCAACAAATCTTCCCAAGTTGTTATCTATGTGCACAACTCGGCAGATACATGCCATGAATACGACATATCATCCAACATGTGGAACAAATCATGGACCAATTCATCCTTTGTTTGAGATGACCACAAGTTCTGACAACCGATCATATGACCTCCAGGGTCGTTCTGCCCATTAGACCTTCCGGCATGGTACTGTTCTGCATTACCAAAGATAACTGTCATCAATATTTGACACCACAACCACCCATTGATCGAATTCTTATCTATCATCCACCAACGTGCTAGAGTAGCCTTCAACACTTCATCCAATTCCAGCAAGCACTATGGTTCTGACAATTTCTCTTCGAATTCACCAAGGAACTCAGACAACTTAGGAAGTCCTTCGTATACTGGTAACTCAGTAGTTTCAGTTGTGACTCAGCACAACCACTGGGTAATCAAGCTACACTTCTGAATCGATAACTCATGCATTCAATTTTGCCAATTCTCTAAGGCATCATCAGAGTATGATGAGACAGAGATAGAACTCTGCTAGCCCAACTATCCATCCACAGTGGGGTGGATATAATCTTTTGAGATGTCAAACATGTGATCCCACCCCCCTGGAACTTCATATTTAACTAGTTCAACATAACTTCTTCCTTCATTTCGATCCATCGGGGAGGTAACTCTAACGTCGCGGTTCTCAAAGGTCATCATGCGCTTCTTAAAGTTGATCACTGCCAAACTATCATTGCCCCATCCAATCCCCAATAGTGTAGGATATGAACCTCCACCATCAACAACCTCAATAATGACAAAGTATGCATAAGTATTCATCCCTTCAACTTCCACTTCTAGATGCGAAACTCGCCCAATCAACATTACTCTAGCCTTATTAGCTAGTTGCAGCTGCACAAGAGAGAAACTCAGTGGTGGGCACCCCATCTTCTGCCATGTTTTCTTCATTAGAATTTTGACGTCTGAGCCTCAATCTAGAATAACTGAATCTACCTTGTAATCCCCAATCTGAATATTCATCCTCATCTCTTTCCCAGTTTTCCTTTTCTACAGAGAGTTCATAGCGGATTCCCCCTGGCCTTTTGTTGGCCAATGCAATAGACGCACAAGCTCAACGAGTGCATCAGGGTATTTTGCTAATGACATACAAATCTCAAATACATTTTTCAAGGTACCATACTACCGTGATGTTCCTGCTACCATAGTGGAATAAAAAATAGGTGGCATTTCATAAACATGCAACTTACCCATATTTATTCTTATCGCGGTGCGTGCCTCGAAGAATGTATCCCGCTCAAAATCAATATCAAATGACACCTTATTCCCCACCAATCAAATTTGTGGAATTGAGCCATCATCTCCTATCTTTGCACCTTCGCAATTGATTACAACAACATCATAAGTTGATTGAACTATGGGTTCTACCGAGATCGTCACAACTGTTGGTCCTTATTTCTGGTTTAGTGGTGGATTCACTAACTGATTCACATTTTGGTTTACATTTTGGTTTTGGTTATGAATCTAGTTCTGGTTCTGATTCGATAACTAGTTCATGTTCTAGTTTGGGATTTGATTCTAAGCCTGGCTATGCAACTATAGAATGTTCCTTGCTTTCCATTTCATGATCAAATTTGGACAGTTCTCAATAGTGTGATCCATAGTGTTACAATAAGCACATTATTCTTGGAATTGGGGGAAATATCTCTAATAATGTCCCAACACTCCACAATAATAGCATTGCACTGGTCTGCAACCTCGTCCTCCTCCTCGACTAAAACCTCCACTTCATCCTCCTTAGAATCCTCTGTGAAATCCTCCTTGCAATTAGTACTGTGGTTGGTTTAATTATTATTGTGGCTGATTGAACTACGGTGAATTCAACTACTACTGGACATACTACTGCGGTTTGATATACTGCGACTTCTATGGAGCATATTGTATATGATTGTACAACTACTGTTGTGAGACAAACTATGGTTGTGGCACAAACTGTAGCTGTGGTTTCGGCTATGGAACAAAATATGGTTGTAGTGGTGGCTACACCACCTATGGCTGTTGCACCATTTTCTTATATTCTCCCTTCACATAGTATGCATCCATTGTCTTGTCCTGGAGCAAGTCATATGCTCGACAGTCCTTATCTTCATGCCCAACCGATCGACAAAACATTCAATACAAATTTGTTGAATTTGTGACCATCTTCTACATATACCCACAATCTTCATGTCGATGCCCATAAACTTGGAAAATGCGGCACCAAGGAATACTGCCATAACTCAATGTATTAGGAGCTCCCGACAACAAATAGTTTCAGAAATATGAGCACTGATATTTGTGATTTCCTTCTACATGATATTGAGTACACCTTATTTCTTTGCCCTACTCTTTCCCTTTCTTAATGTCTTGCAATTAGATCATCAAATTCTCCAATTGAGACTGGATTTGATTCATACCACCACCATTCTCCCCAACAGGTGAAGCCTCCAACTTCATCACGATCTCCAGAGCCTCACTCTCTATCACAATCTTCTGCTATATCAAAGGCATTCTGACATGTAGGACTAATGTTGCGATGAACCATTCCTTATGTTTCACATTGCTCATGTCAAAGATGAATCTCACAATAAAAGTCTTGAATCACTGATCGAAATCCCAAATAGTCTCATTTGGATACTGCTTAATCTCTTTCAACTCTATGATGTATTGCACCTCATATTTAGGGTTTTAAAACTCTTCAATCAATCCCTCTCTGATCTCATCCACAGTCTTCGTAGGAGTTCCCGTGGGAACTTGTACAAATTTCATAAACCATTCCAGTGCACGACCTTGAAGGATTGTCGCCAACTAGCCCTTATTATTACCATCATCCATAACTTTCTTTAATGTTGAGACTACTTCACATAGAAACCCATATTGTTCGGGATCCTCAGCCCCATTTCAATGAACCATAGGTAACTTAACATTGTCTCCTTACATCCTAGTCCTTCTTCCTACGGTCATTGATCCGCTATGATTAGAGTGTTGCTGACACGTTGGACAAGTTGGTGTTGAACTTGTGTTTCTTCCTGAGTGCGGCGTAGTGCACGGAGGTGTGGGTACATTGTTGCTAGTGGTTGATCTTTCCTCTAGGTCAGGCATAGCCTAGTCATTCTCATCATTACTATAGGTTTGCTTCATCCCTTGTGGTATTCTCTCATAGCACCTTGCTTTGATTCCAACAAGACTCTCTCCTGTCCTCAGCCTCTTCTCTTGTCGAAAACTTACTCTAGTTTGTAGAATACCACACTCTTCCTTGGCTTCCCTCATAGTCTCGTCGTAACTTGCACCCATATACCCTGTATCATTCCATTCATCCCCCCCTCGTCTCCATGGTACCCAAAACCTCCCCACACCAAGGCTCTACTACCCGAGGTCTATCTTCAATATACCTTTTCCACACATGAGCACCTTAATGGACAATTGTAAATATAAAAGAATCCTACCTATGGGTCCTTTGAATAACTCCCTCTTTGCATCGCTGTAATATTTGACTCTATCAATCATGAACTCAGTAATGTAGCTTTCCAATATGATGTCAAGCCATACTTCAACAACCATTGACAATTTGTTATCTACCTCTTGCAACTCCTGGATCACCTCTGGGGTCCTGGAAGTTGGTTCACCTCCTTGGAAATTTGTCTTGTGATAGGTTAATCGCACCTGCAACCACTCATACAAGATGATTGGGAATTCATAAAAAAAACATTTGTGTAGATCAGAATATAGGTACCTCTCTAGCCATTTCTCTATTGTTACCCCAGGATTCTGGTTCTCTTTCTCAGCAAACTCCCGTGCCTTCTGGGAAAACCAATATTGGATTTATGGTCTCATTGGATGCCACAACATGTCCTCCTTCCCCTTCTTACTCAGGTCCAATAAACAAAACCATTTGTTGATACAATGTCAGTCGATAGGGGTTCACGTAGTGTCAAAACCGAAAACACAATGATCTCCATGAGCATCAGCCTAGACAGGTTTTACCCCGTCCAGCAACACCTGCAGGCAGATGAAGTCTCACCCAAGGCGTTTGAGGGAGGACTGTCGGAACCAAGTTTCTATAGTATGAAGGAGGACTGCATCAAATATTAACCCAGTGCAACATTACTCAATAGATCTAATCTTTCATATTATCCATTCACACCATTATTTAGTAGATCAACACATTCATATCGCAACATAAATATTAGTGTGCAAACAAATCTATTAAGATATCATCATTTAGAACAGAGAAGCATCAGATCATTTACATTGTATTCATATTCAGATCGCATAAAACATAAAGATGCAAAAAGATACAGTATTTCTATCCGATCTCCATCATGTTATATTAATATTAGCAGCAAAAGACAGTTCCAAACACTAGTAGAAAATGAGAAATTAATGACTAAAAAATGACTAAAATCATGCTATAAACGACTATTTTTGAGTCGGTGATGAATAGTAGCAAATTTCCACTATCTTATAGCTAGTTGTATTTCACTAGTCATTAAAAGCTTGACTTAGTAGTCATTGATTTAGTCATTGATAGACAATGCTTTAGTCATTGATAGTCAATGATTTAGTCATTGATTTAGTAATTGATAGTTAATGATTTAGTCATTTATTTAGTCATGGATTTAGTCATTGATTTAGTCACTAAGTTAGTCATTGATTTAGTCTTTGATTTAGTCACTGATTTAGTCACTGATTGCAACCATTCATGACCAAATATACAACTAAATAAACTACTAGATGTTAACATATTAATGACTAAGCTAAATACGACTAATATACGGGAAATTAGCTACTAATAGTCGTATATATGCGAATTTAGTCATTTTTGTAGTCACAAATTTATGATAGGGAACGGAGGAATCGAACCACTAAACTCTTGCCTATAATTAGGCAGGTGCTCTACCATTGAGCTAGCACCCTTTAAAAAGTTGTTGTTGCTTGACAATGATGATATTCAAACAAATTTATGATAGATATCAATCTACAAATTACATAATTATTACTATTACAAAACTAAACTGGCCTTCTTTCCATGGAAAGCTTCCCCAACAATATTTACACATGAATTTAATTTTATATCTATTCCACTCATTGCATTAGGTTTGGCATCGATATGTTTTTTAGATATAAATGTTGATGACTGCCCACCCTTATTGACCAACAGCTTGCCATGATCAGAACTCAACCCTGATGCCGCATCTTCCACCACCAAGGCAGGGAGATTTAATGTTGGAGACATTGAAAGTGAATGAGATGAACTTGTTTTAGGGTTAGAGGAGCCCTGAACAGCTGGGATCCTCATACTAAATGATTTTTCCTGTGCAGCATGGGAGCCCTTGCAACAGCCATTAATGTCTCAATATTCAATAAGATATGTAATGTTCCACCACAAACTCCTAAATCATATGGAAGCTTATGTTCACTAAACTTAATGTGTAATGTTACTCTGTACCAATCCAGGGGGGGTGCTGGAAAACTAAACAAATATTCCATGACAAGAAATAGATTTCATACCAAGATGCACTAGCTGGCAATACAACTGATCTTCCAGTAGCTCCACTAGCAAGGGAAGTCTCAGCATTACCTCCTATGTTCTAGTTTCACATGGAAATATGAATAGGTATATATTATTAGGAAATGAAAATGAAGCAATGTATAAAGAATCTAGAAGACAGTCACTGAAGTAAAACATAAGCTATCTAAAGAAAATACACATTAGCTTCTATACTAATGATTATTTAATACTGAATCAGAAGCTATTAAATAATCTAATATGGAAGCATAGAAAAAGCTATCTACACAGATATCAATAACAAATGCTAAAGATAATTGTACGGAAGTACAATATACTAAAATCCTAAAGTCACTTACAAGAGCCAGTGATTTTCACCATTTACTTGAAGAAGCCGATCCAAACAAGGAAACCTCTGCCACTGGTGGAGGAAAACAAAGTCCCCAGTGTTGCTGTGAAGGATTTGTAACATCATAGAACTTCTGAGTTTTGCTGATAGAAAAATAGGACATAGAAAATAAAAAATCATAAAAGCTAAATGTGAAATATTTAAAAAAAAAAATTAGCCCAATAAAGAAAACTTTCTAAATTAACTAAATGCTAGAACAGAATTATAAGGGATTAAAGCAGCAAACTCGTTCATATCACCCATTTACTTTTGGTATACAACACATTGAGTTTCAGTCAATAGTTCTATTAGGGAGCTGGAAAAGCTTAAGGGGCTTCTGGACCTCTATTCCAAGACTACAGGAATGGTAATAAATATGAATAAGTCTTCAGAAATGTGAAGTGGATTGGCAGAGGAATTTAAAGACCAGACCAAAATCATATTTCCCATTAATTATTTCAAGAAGTCAAATACCTGGGTTTCATCTTGAAACCATATGATTGACATTTAAATTTTCGCCGTAACTGTCCTGTGGTTCGTATATTAACCTTCATTAATCTATTCTAGAGAGCATACAGGAGTATTGGATGTCTATATCACAGTGACCAAAAGGAATCTTAACCAAATCAAAAAGAAGTGTTTCAACATCCTTCACATAGGAGGGACGGCCAATAAATTCCACTAGTTATAAATGGAATAGGGTAGCCAATTCCAAGTAATCTAGGAATCGGGTTTAAACACATAAAACACTTCAGCTCAAAATTTGCAACTAAAATCCTTTATAGATTGCTTTATAATGATGGACATTGAGGTCAAGTTATGAAATCCAAACACTTAAGAGATGCATCCATGGAATATTGGCTTAAAAAAAACACTCACAGGATGCTTCCATTACAAGGAAAGACTTTGGTAAAGTTTTCCCCTTGGTGGGTAAATAAATGAGGGAACTGAGGAAAATTCAGAATTGGAAAGGACCCGTGGATCAGGATTGAAGGAAATTTCAAATTTCAAAGGCTCTGCTAGATATTTTACATGCTCAGTGGTATATATTGTCATAGAGAGGCAGCCTCGCAATTGGTAGGAAATTCCTAGTATTGAGGATGGCTGACAGCAGACAATATTAAGTTTACAAGGTGAGCCAAAGGAATGAGATGATTACATTGACTTGCCCAATCATCAAGGATCCGAGAATTTAAAGTGGTCAAGGATCAATGGAACTAGGAAATGCACTCCGTGGGTCAAAATAGGTTATGCTACCAAAGTGGAGGAACTCATGCAAGAGAGAGCATCCTGGAGGACAGTTGTTTGGAAGCAATTCAACCCTTTAGAAACAAAAACACTAATGTGGTTGGTATTGGCTAATAAATTACCACCAATGGGAAAATGAGAGATTGGTGTAGACAAGGGTGATGTGTCATATGCAAATGCAATTCTGAGTCTGTGGATCAATTGTTTGTCTTGTGCACCTTCTCTAGATCTATATGACTTGACGTGTCACAGGTTACAGGGGATAGATCAAGATGATATATATAGGCATAACTTGGTATATTGTCTAGGATTGCATTGGTGACAAAACTGTAGCAACTTTTTAGGATCCCGTGTTTTGCTTATATATGATATATGGATGTCAAGAAATTTGATGATCTTCCTGGAACAGGTCTTCACAGTTTCCCAGGTAGCACACAGGATTAGAGAGGTAATGGACTGAAAAAGGATTCTAAAAGAAAAACCTTCTAGCTGTTCACTAATGCATTATATTGATAAAGAAAAGCCTAGGTATTTTCAAGAGAGCATGAAAAGGAGGATCAGGTATTTGTGGATTTGGTGCTTTGTTTTCTTTTACTCTTCTCTTCATTTGTTGCTACACTATGAGGCTAGTAAAGGGGCAAGTAGGGAAGAAGTCTACATTCAGACTGTGTAAAATAGATGAGAATGGAGGAATTAAACAATTTCAATGTTATGGAGATTCAAAGTTTATCATAGATTGGGCTAATAATCTGTCCAGCATCAAGAATCTGGGCCTGCATAAACCAAGTTCAAGAGGTCAAAAAATGTTTTGAAACCATAATAATAATCCTTTTTCAACACATTTACCAAGATTTCAACTCAATGGCAGACAAGCTTTCTAAATATACTTTGTTGTTACAGAAGGGTACCTAAACCAAACAAGAAGTTAGAAAAGACACTCTCCTATCTGATTCAGAAAAGACTTGTACTAACAACTCTTCTTTGCATTTGTTGCTAAACTATGAGGCTAGTAAAGGGGCAAGCAGGGTAGAAGTCTACATTCATACTGTGGAAAACATCTAATAATGGAGGTATTATTCAATTTCAAGGTTATGGAGATTCAAAGTTTATCATAGATTGGGCTAATCATCTGTCCAGCATCGAGAATTCGGGCTTGCATGAACCAACTTCAAGAGGTCCACACCAACCACTAATGATCTTCAATCATCAGCATCTAGTCATTTATGATTTGTTTCTAGTAGTATCCATGAAATTATACCAAAGAAATGTTTGTATGTGGTTAGGAAAAGAAATTTTCACAATTGGTCACAAGTCTGCAACACTAAACCATTAGAAGTTCAAATCATGTGCACTGTAAAAATAAAGCTTGCAAACTTCTTTACTTTGACCAGAAAATGATGCTGGCAATCAACAAAATTCCTACAATTGCATGTCATCACAGTTACTCAAGTTTCATAAATAACTAAATTCTTTAATTTGTCCAGCCTAAAAATAGCAAGTGAACAAGGATTTTAGACTAGATTAACATAAGAAATCAAATATAGAGGGATCTTAGAAGAAATTCATGTAGCCCTACATCCTTCTAGACTGTGATCATTCCCAACAAAAATCACAATTTGTATGTTTCCTTATGCTCGCCCCTAGTTGAAAATGTTAAGACAGCTACAAAGTAATCAACACAAGATAGATCCAATGTATGGCACAAATACATAAAAAAATGTTATGCGGTGTTAAGAGGAAAGGAAAAGATATCAAGGATGCTAATAACATCAAAAATTAATTGAAAAACTACTTGATGACAAATAGCAGTATCACATTGACTACTTTTGAGACACATAAAATGCGTAAAATAGTTTCGCTCACATACCAGTATCTGCAGAAACACCAGCTCTTTCTGTATTAATTCTATTTGAAGCAGAATCCATTGAACCTAGGGACAACTCTCCAGATAGGCCTTCTTTAAGAGATGGAGAATAAAACCCACCTACAAGTCCAAGCCGTGTGACATGTGAAAACAGCTTTTGCTCATTCAATTCTGGAGAACTCCCAGATGTAGTTTTTGGTTCCCCTAATGCTTCTTTTTCAGTTTTCCATGAAAGACACATTACTCAATAAATAAAATGCTAATTTGTGGTCAATAATCAATCATTCAAAAGAAAGAATTTTTACCAAAGGTATCACATATGTTATCCTCAACATTCAAATCAATTTCTCATACCACTTAACATCAAATATACTTCAAAAATTTTCTCTTTCGGAATGGAACTCAAAATTACCTTCAAAATCAACACTTGACATTACTGACATAAGTAAATTCTGGTAGAACAAGTCTCGCTTGTACTACCACAGCTGAATCCACCCTCTTAGCTCTAGCTTCCTGTTTCCAGTTAAAATGAAAGTTTTAAAATTAAAATTGCACTTTTTATCATTAGATAAGAACTGGATCCTCATTATTTAAAAACAATAAGAGAAAGGTTCATTATTTAAAATTTCTGAACTTTTGCAACTACACACTAGTGCCTTTTTCAATGACGTGAAAGCAAAAATTTCACAACATATAAAAATAGAAACATATTACTGTATTTCTATGGCACCAGAAACAACAGCTATTAAAATTAACACTAACTGTCAAATGCAACAAAGTGATAAGACAAACATAGGTTCCACCAATCAGAATCATTTTAGTGAGGTAAAAACAAATAGTGGAGAGGTCATTGAACTCTCTGAAATGGAGAAGGAAAACTGAGATAAAACCAGTTAGGATGAGACTTTAACACACTTCATGGTCTTCCAATATCCATCTATATTCTAATAGGAAAGACTCCAACAAGTCAATAGGAGTACAATTTGCATCCTTTCTAATTTTATAGCTCACTTAGTTAAGAAGTATTGAAGATTATTCAAAATTTTACTGAAGTGATGAGCATCCACCTCCTATTAAGAGGTGCAATTTTGTTTACCCTATGTATATACCATTTGGATCAACTTAAAAACCTTGATGACTCAACTGTTGAACAAACAATGACCCAATTTAACCACCTATAGAGGCCAACCTTGGAAAAAACAATGAATCCCTCTTTAAGAAATGAATCACATGTTGTGACAAGATACCATTTACTATGTGTGGATATATCAACTAACCCAACTTAAAAACTTTGATGGCTAAACTATGAAACAAGAAGTGACCCGATTTCATGTCCATAATGTGTCAGCCACATAACACAAAATGCCCCCTTACAGGGTGTGTCAACCCTTCATACCTTTTGACAAAACATATGCACTACTCAGCAATGTAATAAATGTTATATAGACTGAGATATACATCCATTGGATCTTAAATCTAATGATGTAGGTTCCATCCTATACAACATTAATTATTATTCTATTAAGTACATAAAACAAAAAAATAACAAGATGAACCACCTAATAAAGAGAATGTTGTTTACACTATGATTTAAAGGCCTTGATTCCCAACCAAGGATCAAACAATGACCCAAAACAACTTCCTTCATGGTCCAACCACAGAACAAACAATGGCTCTCTTACAGAGGTTAGTATGCCAACATCCTTGGAGAAAAATCATGTAAGAGGAATCAAACCTTGTAGAAGATATAAAAGAACCCCACTCTCACCAACCCGACCTTCAGCAAAATACCACATCATATAAGAAGAATCGAACCTAGTGGTAGCTGTAATAGAGCCCCACTCTTAATGGCCCCAGTCACCCCTAGTGACTGACTTATTTAGAACTAATATCATATAAGAGGGAGTGTTTCTTAGTCTTGCAAAATAATGAGTTATAATCCAAAGAGCCTCCAACATGGCATGGAAATTAAATTTGATTTCTTTTAAGAGGACTTACCTCCCAAATTTCATTGTCAGAATGTTCTTCAAGTGGGTCCAAATTGCTCCGTACAGTTCCTTCAAACAGTATTGGGTCCTGTGGAATAATTCTTAATTTATACCTTAGATCATGGAGTCCAATCCTCACGAAGCCCAAGCCATCCAATAATAGCTACTGATTTTCTGCACCTGGAACAGTATGTGTGCTCCCAATATGATAGGAACCAAGGCGCCCTTATATGCTGTAGTTATAAAAGAAGAGTAGACTTGCATTTTGACCTTCCCAGTTTCTCTTTCTTCTTCCTTTACAATCTGTCCATATCTATTTTCATTGATTCTCATTGCTCGGTCCTCTGCATCCTCATTTTGAAATGTTTTATCGGATTCAGAGTCCATGGTATTGTAGAATCTACTTTTGTTATTGCCTGTTTGTGGCGCTATCCTCCTAGATGAAATCTTTGTTGCATCAATTGCATTCAAAGTATGTTAATGTGCACCAACTAGCTTTAATAAATCTGCACCACCCATAATATATTCACTCCTCCCAACTTGAACTATGTCTCCATCTTGCATAACCTGCAAATTTTCCCAAAAGATCCCTAAAACTTTTTCATGATTTGACACTAGCAATTTCCTATTCAAAGAGTAAATTGTACTGTACATAAAGGTTACACATTTACAAGTGTAGAAAGTGGGCTCACCAGTATAAGGTCAGATGCAGATAAAAATTCTACTTGATGTTTGACATATACCATTGTCTTTGATCCTAGAACTCCAAGAAGGAACTCTTGTTACATTATTTGGTGAACTAATGAGGCATTGGACTATGCATTCAAATAAAAGTGTACTTTGACAATCTACTCTACACATGCATTCAATCCTTCTAATTGGAGATTGAGAGCAGTACTTTAAAGAGATGAGATCATGTATGAGCTTCAACAACACTAAAAGGGTCGTTGAGAAGATAGACATATGCATTCTAGTAGGTAGAAAAGTTTATCCACAAAATTCCAGTCAAACCTAATGTTGCAGTGTGGGGATCTTTGTTCGGTTCCTATATAACACATATGAATATAGAACTGGGAGAATGTGTTGCAGACCACGTTCTCAAGTTGGAACCTAAAAATGTTGCACATTATGTGGCTCTGTCAATATATATGATGCAGTTGGTAGGTGGTCTGATGTAGAAAAGGTGAGAAAAATGATGAAAGAGAGGAGAATAAAAATAAGCCCAGGATGCAGTTGGGTTGAGATCAATAACAAGGTGTATGCTTTTGTCATAGGGGACAGTTCAAAGCTAGAAACACAAAAAAAAAGATGAAAGAAGCAGTGAATGTTCTTAACAAGAATTTTACGATTGATGCAATGTTTATGCTACATGATGTGGAAGATGAACAAAATGAATTTATCTCTGCTAATGTGGCAGGAAGCTAGCAATTACATATGCACTTATTGTAATCTCCCTTGCAAACCCTATGAGAATAGTCAATGATTTGATTTTGATTTTAAGCGGGTGAAACTCTAGGTGCCCAAACTCTCACCGTGACTTGGAAGCCCACACCATCTGATTATGATATTTCAATCATTGCAGTCTAGCTGCTCTTTTTCACTCATAATAGTCTTGTTTAAAAACCTTAAGTGGTTGGTGACTACATTTTTGCCACTGGGTGTATTTCCAAAATGGTATTCTCATGAAGATGCTAGACCATTCTCTCATTTGAAGTAGGGATTTTGTTCTTACACTTGGAGGTCCATTTCATTCACTTTTGGCCCAGGGGAGAGGGTGCATCATGTCAAGAAACGCTTCTGTGATCTAAAATTTGGAAAACATGGGTATATTACTATATTGATAGGGCATATTATTTTATTTTCATCTTTTCAAAACTAACTTCTATCTTAGGAATGAGACTCTAATCATCACATTCAGCTCTTCTCTTAAAGGGGGATACGTAAGAGCAGCAAAGATAGGCCTCAATACTTTGGCTTACGTCTTGATCAAATAAAAAAACCATCTATGGAAAGGGTGCCCTAGAAAATGTGGCACAACAAGACCTGTCAGTGAGAAAAAGTTATATTTCCAGAATAAGCGTATCAGACTTGTCAGCAGTGTGGCAGCATTGGTCAGCATTTATGAGTAATTACAATCTGGTTATGGCGCTCTTTCATTCAAAGTGGAAGAAGGCACATGAATGGGCTGTTACATACTAATTTTACTACTTTAGTACCCAACAGGAGCATTCATTACAACAGATGCACTCTCTTTTTCTACATAAGGAGGGTGCCCCTATGAGGAGTTATATTCGATACTAGTAATGTTGAGATTTTCCCTCTGGTTATTATATTCATCGTTTTATGTAGAGTCTCTTTATATTATATAATAATAATTCATTTGATGTGTACTTTTATTCATGTCATCAATTGTCTGTAGGAGTATGTCCAATAAGAAGATTTATTTCTTCCATCACACAATTTAACAAGACATTGGTCAACCTTGGGATGTGTTTGTCATTGTTCCAAAAACCCATAGTGTCCAAGTGTTTTTGAGTTCAGATATGCAACTGATCATCACAAATTTGAACCCTTTTACAGCAAAATTAAATTTTACACGAGTCATTGCTTTATTTGATTCATCTAAGTCTTCATTTGCACACCCACTCACTAATTTTTTGGTCTTAACTGCCTATTCCTGTATGTATCAGTGAATTCATTTGAGGTTTAATGCACTAATTTCTTATTTACTTTACATATTATAGCCTTAAATATCCTTTGTGATGCCACCCTGTGGCTGGCATGTACCAGTCAGAAGGGATAAGAACCAGCTAAAGTGACAATGTCAGTTGGTTCCCTGAATGTTAAACCTGAAATTAATTGTGAGTTTGTGGCAGATCACAAGGACAATTTTGAGTAACAGGTAGGCCTGCTAAAGGAAAAATAGATCCTCATAAGGTTACGTATTTTTGTAGGTATTATTTCAATTTATGTAACCTATGGATAGAATTAACACAAGAAATTCAGAAATACCATGTGCCATCCTGAGTTGCACTGTCCTAGAATCTAGAGAAAAATATGGCAGAAAAGGAATGAATATAAATCAACACCAAAATATTAAAGAAAAATAAATTGAATTGCATTTATGACAACAAATGATGAAAGATAGTAAGAACCTGTTGTTGTATTTTCATGTGCTCAAATAGAGCAGCATCTATGGACTCTTCCTCTAGTGCACATGTTTTCTCATAGTCCTCAACTAACGCTGCATCTGCATCAGATGATGTTATTGAATTAGAACCTACATTATAAATTAAAATATGTATACCTAAGCCATTCCCTATCAGATGGAAGTGACTCCTATTACCCCAATCCCAGCACAAATCATGACATATGGAATTAAAACAATTGTCCTACCTTATCTTATAACATTTTGAAAAACAAAGTAATTATCTTGAAGCAGAGTGATTATAGCTATCAATCTTCTTCCGTATAAAACTGACTGAAGTGAGGTCTCATTATACAACAACCCTACCTAGAGAATCCAGGGTATCAACAATTATGTTATCTCCAGTTTTATCTTATTTTCCCTCCCACATTCTCAAATAAAACAATTATATTTCAAATCATACACCATGTATAACCTAGTTACTGCAGTCTCTTGCAAGTTTCAAGAGTCCAAGGCTTTTGTGTAGAATCAAACGGGTAAGAAGATCAATGAGATGAGATCTAACAATCAAGGAAAGTACACCTCCAATGACAAGTACACCTAAAACTAGACAAATTGATCAAATATGAGAATAACAGCCAAGAGAAAGAATCATATTCCAAGTGTTTTCATAGCATTAATCTCTTCCTTCAGCACAAACAAAGGCGATTTGTAAGAAAATACAATGGTCTGTGCATCTGTAAATTATAGCCAGGAAAATCCTCTTTTGTGTTTAATTAGCACCCATCATGCAGTTCCTCGTGGACAAAAAGTTATATAATTTTAACAATAAAATGCGTAATTGCAAACAACCTTAAATACCATACGTCATACATAGACATTTGCACTGAATCAAAAAACTCAAAAAAGTGATCTATTAAGAAAAAACATAACATTTCATTGATAAAACATCTCCAACCTTATTCCTTAACATCTGCATTTCTTCTAATGTCCATTCTTTTGTGAGGTCCAATATTGACTGAAGTGAGGTCTCATTATACAGCAACCCTCAGTGCTCAACATTTGAAAACAACTCACAAAATTATGGAACAATGCATTATCAATCCTCAGTGCTCAACATTCAAAAACAATTCACAAAATTCTGGAACAATGCATTATCAATCCTTAGTGCTCAAGACATATTTAGATAACATAACATTCCTCTTAGACTTAACATAAACATATAGAAATAAAATGAATCCAAACTAGTTTCTTTATTTAAATTAATCCCATCTCATGCAGCAAAATGGATAATGGCAAGGTAAACTGTAGGAAAAAGGGTCGGTGAAAGAGATAAAAGATAGCCAAAAATGTCCCAAAATGGAGACTCATAATCTTCCCCTGGCTAAACCTATTGCATGTCACTGTGAAACTATGTAATCATCCTACTAATCCTTTGCATCATAAGACTCTGGACAGGAATACTTCTCATGAATACTTATCCAACTGTAAGGGGATTGACCATACTCACCCATTGTATAATGTCATAGCCTAGCATTTATTTCTACCCATAAAGTTTCATCCTCATGTTGATTTTAAGAAAAATAGAACAGATAATCAAGGAAATGACACGAAATAAAAGGAAAGTGCAACCTTAAACCTATCCACTATGTCCCATGCCTTCTTATATAATTTATATATAATTTGGACTAATTGCTGAAATTTGGATATGACAAGGGTTCTCTGTTTCGAAATTCAAGGTACATGACTACCCATATTTTCCAAAAAAAAATTAGAGTACCAAGACCATACCGATTTATATTCTTATCACATTCTAAAAGTGCATCCCTCTGAGACTTCTTGATATAACCAGTGAAATAGGGTTGTTTTAGCAAGTTCTTAAGGTCCAATATAACCATAGGAGGACCACTACGTTCACCTCCTACCCACAAATTGGCATGATGCTATGTAGCTTTAGATGGGCCCATTCTTGGTGCCACTGGACTTGGTATAACAATAATGAGGTGAATTCTCTTAACTGGGAATCCCTCACAAAGGGTTTTTGATTCCATCTTGTTTGATTACCCACCTAGAATTATTGTTGTTATAATTCAGACATCAAATTTTTATCATCTTCAAGATAGGTAGTATATACTTGAAAATTTTCATCATGTGTAAAGATTTTACAAGGATTACCCTCAACCAATGTACATATATGAAATGATAGCCAATTTCCTTTCAGGAGAATAACATAAATAGGTGAAGGTGATATGTAGGTAAGGGCTCCAAGGGATAGCTTACACATCCTCTTCTCTTCTTTCAACTAGTTTTTCTTAGTTGACATCTCTCGAGCATGTTGCAGAGAATCTTGTATTCTATTTCATTCTTTCCACAAATATCCTATTTCTCCATTATCTGGTTGTGGAATTTTGTCCACTACTATGAGAGTTCATGTCTGGCTTGATAATGTGCTTACAACGACATAACACCATGATGGAGTGACTTAACAACACTTCTCTGTAATCTTCCACCTCATCCCTCAATCAAATAACTACAAATGATTCTACTACTATAGTTTTAGGCATAGTTTCTTCTTGAACTATTTTTGTCTCTTTTACTACAACCTTGAGGACATTCTCCTCTTGGACCACTTGTGTCAAATTTCTGGGCATATTCTCTTATGGAGCAACTTTTGTTGCTTCTGTAGCAACAGGCATGTCAAACCCTACTTCCATGTTTCATGCACATCATAAGGTGGGTCATTCATTACTAGATTACACTATTCTTGTTCTTGATTGAGTTGTTCTTTAAGAGCCCAAATCAAGTTGCCCATATTAAATTTGTATTTAGGGATTTCTTCATATATTTGAGTAGAGACCCTTGTTTTAAGTTTGAATATTTTGTTATGAAGTCACCTATTTTTTGTCTTCAACATCCTATTAGCCTTAATTAATCTAACATAAGTAGGATTATCTTTCCATGGTCCCCTAAAACATTTTTTCACAATGAAATGATTAACTCTTTTACACTTTTGGGATTTGGAATATTCTGCATGTTGCTTTCCTGTGGTTTCTACAATAGTCATGCTCTAAGTTTCGTCCTTTTTCAAAGATGTCAAATAGACTCTATATTCCATGTACTTTGTTTCTAGCTCACAGAAAGCACAACTTCTTCCCTGTGGTTTTCTATACCTTATATGGTTGTTTCCTCCTCTCCAACTGCTTCAAGAACCGCATGCCTTATTCAAAAAATGATCCCAAGTTTGTCATTCGTAGGTTAATGTCACTTGCACAAGCAATTTAATTAACCAATGATGAGGGAGATTCTTTTAGGTTTCCTACTACTGCGTACAATATCAACTATTTTGGTTAAGTTTTTTAATAAGAAATATGGCATGTAGATGAGGTGTTAGTTTCTTAAATGAACAAAGTAGTATGAAATGATAATGAAAAAGTAGACTAAGCCTTGATTCACAGATTATGTATTACTTGATGAAAAATATGGCCTCCCTCCATGGTGGACAAAAGGATGTCCTTTGAGCTCCATTACTTGTGTCATCAAATGCTTCCCCTTCTAGGAGAAATCCTTCTCTTCAATTTTATACCATTTCCTTTTGTTTAAACCACCTATTTATTTCCATTAATATGCTTGTTCCTTGAGCACCAATACCTTCATAGACATGAACACGTAAACCCCTGATAGTTTCATAAACACCATTGAAATTTTGTGCAAATTATCTATCTCTAATATCATGTTGAAAATCAAAATAGAGGTGCCATAAGAAAGTAGTCTCTACACAAGCATTGAGTCTATCTTCGCATAAGTAGACAACACCAAGGTAAACTTATGATTTGAAATGCAAATAGAGATAAAGTTGTAATGTTGGGTCAACCTCCCTTTTATAACAGTTTCAACATGTCTCCAACATTTTGTCAAGCGAATAAGTGTGAAATAGCAACTCAAAACAAGTTTAGTGGTGAAGCTAATATTTCCCATTGAAACTAGTTTCCCCTACTCTTCAAGGATTACCGTAAATACAAAAATTCATGGTCCTTAAGGAATCATGTTTACGCTTATATTAACCACCACTTTCATTTAGATTTTTAAAGAACGAAAAATACATAAAAACAAAATACAAAGGAAACTTTGTTCCAAGAAAGACATCAATCTATAAAAAATACCAAGACTTTAGCTTGAGTTTCTTGAAGTGCTTGAATGTGCAACATGAAATTGAGGTGAACACAAATGGAAGAATATATGCCTAGGAACCAACATGCATTGTATATCAGCATGGGAAAAGCAAATGGTTTTTTCTTGTGAACAAACAAAAAGACCATTTGGATACTTGTCATTTGTAGCAGAGTTTTTCAAATAAAAGAAATGCATCCACATCTAATAAATGTCAATACACTTACCTAGAACTTTGACATACCCAGTTTCTCTTCAAAAGATCATCTAGGGACTGGAACTAATGTTTAGTTTTCTAACAAGAGATGAAAAGTGAAGGCTTGGCCCAAGACAGGCTACAACTCCTTTGCAATGTAAGTGGATCCTTTAGACTAGGGGTACTTATGGCCTTGATGGGAGTTAGTGGTGCTAGAAAAACTACCCTTATGGATGTCTTGGCTGGAAGAAAATAAGGGGGCTATATAGAAGGGGATATAAGAATCTTTGGATTCCCCAAGAAGAAAGAAACATTTTCTCGCATCTCAGAATATTGCGAACAAAATGATATCCATTATCCAAATGTCACAGTATTTGAATCACTCTTTTTTTTTGCATGGCTTCGTCTTCCTTGTGAGGTTGATGAGAAAACTAGAATGGTTTGTCTAAATTTATCCCCCTTGCATGTAGTGCTTCAGAGTGAATATATTTCCTTGTTAATTAGTTTGTCCAAGCAGCTTTTACCCACATATTTTTGTTGTTACACTAACTGCAGATGGTCGTGGTAGAAATCATGGAGCTTGTCGAGCTCACTCCTTTGAGAGATGCTCTTATAGGGATTCCTGTAGTGACAGGTATTTCTACAGAGTAGAGGAAGAGACTTACCATAGCAGTGGAACTAGTTGCCAATCCCTCTATAATATTCATGGATGAACCAACTTTAGGACTAGATGCCCATGTTGCAGCGATAGTTATGTGTACTGTTTGAAACACAGTCAATACAGTTCGAACAGTTGTTTGTACCATCCACCAACCTAGCATTGATATATTTGAAGCTTTTGACGACGTGAATTCAAATACTCTCATGATCAATATATGCAATGTGAAACAAAAGGCATATTTTTTTGTTTCTTTTTTTGGCTTAACGAAAGGAAAAGGGTGCAATGGGCTAGCCGCTAGAATAAGACAGTGTTCCACATATTCAATAGTTGCTAAATTTTCAATTTTAATGGTTTACTAAACTGCAGCTCTTACTCTTGAAAAGTGATGGCCAAATCATCTATGCAGGTCCTATGGGTCATCATCCTCATAAACTCATCGAGTATTATGAGGTATGGTTTATTTATTTTTCCATATTTTATAATCTATTTAGTAAACAGTTGTGCTTTCCATTATCAATCCATAGCAGAAAATAATGATCTTGTCTAACTTTTGTTTATTTAGTTAGGTTGTTCCAAGAGTTCCAAAGATTGTTGAAGGATACAATCCAGCAACATGGGCGCTGCAAGTGAGTTCCATAGCTGCTGATGAAAGACTTGGTGTAGAGTTTTCTGAAATCTACAAAAACTCAGCACTATATGAGTATGTAACAGAATTGTAGGAACTTGTTTGAGAAAAAAAAAATTCATTGTGCATCTCTAATTTTGTTAACCCATATTTGACGATAACATAATTGCTCCAAACAAAGAAATTGCAGTGTTGTATAAACCTTATTTGACTATAATATTGTTCTTCTTTCCAGATGGAATCAAGCTCTTATTAAAGAGTTAAGAACCCCTGCTCCTGGCTCGCAGGTTCTAAATTTTCCAACACAGTATGCATAGTCCTTCATAGTTCAATGCATGGTCTGCCTTTGGAAGCAACATTGGTCATATTGGAGGAATCCACACTATAATTTTGTGCGGTTTTTCTTCACTACAGTGGTTTCCCTATTGTTTGGGACCATATTTTGGGACCTTGGAACAAAGAGGTCGGAATATCTCTTGCAAAACTGGAAGCCACCTCAATTTTACATTTTGTTTTATCTATTATTGATTAGTTTATTTCCCAGTACATGTTTGAAGTCAACAGAGTCACTTAGTCTAATGACTTTACCCAAATTGAAGTCAAAATTTTCCCAAACTATATATTACTGAGGCTATAAGGTGAGGTCAAATAATTTGTTGGTCACTCAACTGTAGCTTATTGTGGCTTAAATATGACTTAGGAAGCACTGTTGGTTGATACCTTCCTTCATACATTTTTAGATTTACTGCTTTAGCATGCTACTTGTTTTGAAATCTACTTGGTGTTCTACTTGCTAAAAACACTTCACTACCAAATAGATACCCACTGCCTAAGCAATAAAATTGAAACACTGGATACTTATGACACTATTGGTTATGTAATAAGGTTTCAAGGTTTGCTTGGAATCAATGAGTGGACATTTTTGACATAATGCAAACATATCATTCATAATAGAGGAATGGACATATACAACACATGATTCAGAACAAATATCTTCTCAACATCAATTATAGGACTGATAAGTATAATGAGTGAGCACAATACATGCCTTGAAAAGAGTAAGTTGCCCAGATTGTCATGAGACACCTCACACTGTAATTACTAGTATATAAGTACAACGCACTTGAAATTACTTCAGATCTGGAACTGTTGGAATGTGGCCACTTGAACAAGTATATTTCAGCAGTATATAAACATATATATGTGTGGCTATAAGAAAAACCCATGCCAAGATGAGAGATAAATGTAAAGATCTGGAGATGACCACCTTCTTTCAATAGTTATGGGAGTATAGAGTTCTGTATCAATCTTCTTGAAGTTCAGGGAATGATATAAGATGATTGTGGGAGAGCAGTTTTCATTCTATGCATTCCACATGCTTGTAGCAGCTGATATATTTTCACTATTTTTCCCTAAATCAGTCTTGGCTTATGAACACTACTCAAGACCCCAAATTAGTCAGCCAGTATACTAAATCCTTCCTTAATAACAAGGATTTCTACCACTAAACACCTCATAAGAAGTCAGATAATAATGCACTAGTCTCACAAATTTTATGACATCCCTTTTTATTGAGAAGAATCGACACTGTGAAGAATGAAAATCCTGTAGCAGCTTGGTCACCATAACAGGAGGAATATAGCCTTAACACAATGGAAAACTCGTGTCTCTTCTTGGAAGATGATATAAGAGTTAACAAATCACTGATTTCTTCTTCAACAGTGCGTCCCAGTGCATCTCTATTTATCAGACAGTGTAAAAACGATATGTCAGAAATATGCATCAATATTTCTTACCAACAACTTGGATAGAGGATGGTGAATACGCCATCTTCTACACTCGGATCCCTAGCAGCTATGATTTGTATTTTCTCCAAGGAAGTGTCCTCCAAAATGTAAAGATATATGAGCTACTGGTGCGCTCCAGCAGCAAGACATCCAAGAAATGGGTGTGCCCTCCATATTTACCATGGAAACTCTTTTAGGAGCAAGACATCCAAGAAATGGGCGTGCCCTCCATATTTACCATGGAAACTCTTTATATTTCTCTATGAATTGAGTGACAGTCCAAATATTAAGGCAATGTAGTGCACCTGAGAAACCTTAGATGGTTTTTGTCTCACTGCAGAAGCTTTGTTCAAGAGATCTTTTTCATAAATGCAAATCTACAAGAATCATTGAAAGTATGACCTTTCTTTCTTTTTATATTTTCTATTTTTTTCACTTTTTTCACTTACTTTTTTTTGGTATTTTCTCTTTTTCTCCATTTTTTTTCACTTATTAAAAATGAATAAATTTTTAATAAAGAATACATTTTTATGTTTTATCTTCATGTTTACTCCTTTTTGCTATTTTTTTTTCTTTTTACCCTTTTAATAATAAAGTGACTTTGTCAATAGTTACTATATTAATTGATTACTCAATGTAAAGTACATTTTTCTCTAGGTGACATTAGATAATGAATTATTTCATTTTCTTGTTTTTCATCATTTAAAGCTCTTCATCCTAGTTCTAGAAAACTATTATACTAAGGTGTTCCATCAAATAATATGATCAATATGACACCTTTAGTGACTTTAATTAAATTATGCATAATAATTTTCTCAATTTATGGGAATCGTCGAAATGTAAAGGAGCCAAGAAAGAACTGTGCGGAAGTGATCCTCATGGTGAATAATGATAATCGGACTAAGTTGGGCTCTATAAAACTCCTCCGAGCTCTCTGGTAACATTATCACACTCCTTTGACTCACTAGCAAAAGCCATAAAGTCCTCTTCAAACTAAGAATATGGAAATCCAAAATTGGGGACATTACACTTAGCATATTGAGAAATCAGTCTATCGTATCGCTTCCAAGTTAACTTATAGTCTATTTTTTGTTCCCCTGAAATTATTTTTTGTTGTTCTCTGTAATTGAAGTAAATTATTCCTTCTCTAAACGTCATTTGCCTCTACTCTTGAATGTTGTCTTATTCTTCAATGTCTTTTTACAGAGGTAAGCACTGAGGGTAAGTGTCAAGCCAAACGAAAAATAGTGATGGACCTAGAAAATACAAATTGCAAAGTTGAGGGTCTCTGATCCTACTCACATGCGATTTGGAGTATAGAGAAAAGATTTAATGAATAAACTAAAAACAAACTCTCAACAAATTCAATGGGATTACTAAATATCAAGAGTTGCAGAAATATTTACATGTTTCTTTAAGGGAATGACCACGGACGATAGCTCCTCCATTAACACTTTTTAAGGCTTCAAATCCAATTTATGTACAATAGGTGAATTTTGAGGCAAATTCCTGACACTTATTTTTATAAGATAAAATAATCAAGCACATTTGATCGACTAGAACCATTCTTCGACAAATAATCCAATACCAAAAAAAATCACCAGACGACATGAGAGCACATATTTAATTAGGCATTTTGTCAAATAGTTTGTGTGCAAAGTCTAATGATGTTTAAAGGAACTCATCCTGGTGAAGCTAATTCCACTGGTGCAGCTAGACGTTCGACAATCACAGATCATGAATATCTAAGTTATATTGAAGTTAGAAAAGCACCTAAGATGTATGGGACTTGTAGGGACTCTTACATTGTCGAAGGATAAACAACTAGCTATTATGCTTCTAGCTAGGTATCGATATGGTACTGGTTCTATTAACTAATTCCTAATTGACATAAGAACCTAATTTTCTTTTGGCACGCGCTTAACCAAGTTTTCTTCATTGGTGCAGCAGGGATAAACATGATAGAGAGAAAATTCGTGCAATTGCTTTGTTGGATCTTTGAAGATCAAGGTGCATGGCACCAATATTATAAATAGAAGGTAGACAATTTAAAAAATTTACACTTCATTGTCAAATTTGCAATTTTTCATGGAACAATTAAAAATGACTCACATAAATGACTAATTCATATTCTTCTAGCTAGTCATTTTTTATGTCGTGACTAAATTAGTCATTTATGTTAGTCATTTTTAATTCTGTCACTTATTATCTAGTCATATTTGTTAAATGGTGACTAAATTAGTCGTTAATTTTAGTTGTTTATAGTTGGGTCAATCAAAATTGCTCATATTTAGTAGTAAATCACTTGAAAAACCTATGGTAACTAGAATTTTTAGTCACCTAGTAGCTAATTCCTCATTTTGTACTAGTGAAAGTTCAACTTCTTGCATCACAAAACATATTACATATGCACTAAGTTCATACAAGATTTCTCCACCGATATTCATTTCAACATTCACAATCCTAGATCTACTTATAGGCTTGGACCTCTACATTAATGGTCCACTTTAAGTCAACTTCCTAACTACTTGGACCAAAATATACAAAACAATGACCACAATCCACATAATGTGGTACAAAATATGGCTAAAATACATAAAATATAACTAATCTACCTTGCATGCTATCTTTCATATTGCAAAACATCTTCGACCTTGCGTAGATAACTATTCGTCAAACTGCCTGCTAACACATTTCCTCTTGAGAAGTGACTCTTTACACATTTATAACAAAATCAGTTTTGTCATTAAAAAAATTGTTGTAGAGGTTCTGAACCATGGAATGATTAAATGTTTAGAAATAAATTTTGATTTACATGTTGATCTCTTAGATAGCTGTTGGATTCATGTTTATATCATTCTAAAAAGATATTGATGATTGAGGGGAAATTCTTGTTAATTGTGCCAAACCTGTTCACAACAATACCCTTTATAGTTTTCCCAAGGAAGTAGAACTAGAAAGCCATAGAACTTTTTCATGCTTTTATTCACAACAGCGTTTGAGCCCAAAATCTGATGACAAAATCCGATGACATCCGACGTAAAGTATGATTGTGTCGGATTGCAATGATGAAAAGTAATGTAAGTTCCGAATTTTTTTGTCATCTTGCAGAGTCGTCAAGTTTTTGACTTTATGCCTCATAGGTTTTGTGACGAACATGTTCGTCTGAAATTTGACAACCTTGTCGTCTAAAATTCAACGACAGTTTGTCTGAAATTTGACAAAATTCTTGAATTTCGGAAAAAAAAAATTATTAAAAAAATAATAGCGAAAGACACAATCGCCTATTCACATATATCCCAAATATCGACTTCGCTCGCTCACATATATCGCAGATACCCACTTCGCCCATGATTTATGGTAAAAATTGTGGTAAATACTTCTATCGCCTCGAAAATTCAGTAATGGAGGATGCCGATGGTTGAACCACCCTTGATTTTGGTTAAGGGAGGATGTTCAGGGTTGAATAGCCCTTAGTTTTTTTCAATGGAGGATGTCTAGGGTTGAATCGCCCTCGAGTTTTGTCAATGGAGAATGCCTAGGGTTGAATCATACTCCATGGCATTTTATTTGACTGAATAACCCCTGGAATCCTTGATTTGGTCATTTTTGTATGCTTGAGTCAGATTACCAACACTATTTGTATCATTTTTTTCTTCTACATAATTATCTTCCGCATCACAACACGTTCCACCGGGCTGACTGAGTCAAGCTGAGGAAGAGTGGCTACTGAAAGAGAAAGATGCATCCGGCCTGATACCAAAAAATGTCGATCTGTGATTGGAGAGGGTTTTCTTCACAGTGGATGTTATTCCTAAGGTCACCAAAGACACAGAACACACAAGAGAAGTAGCAATGTGGCCTTGACCTGCACTTTGCGAGGGATGGGCCTTCGCTTGCCATGGAAATTGCCATTGGAATCATAATTGCCCATTTTTACTTAAGCATATTTTGATTGAAACCCTAAATGAATGAGTTTGAGGAAGATGGGTATGAGACAACGTATATACATGGGGATAAATGTGAGAATGGACTCATAGTAATCAAGCCAGTGGATGAAAGAAACAATTGCAGTAACTGTAGATTCTGAAAAATATTTAAAGTTAAGTTTTGTATTTAAATATGTGTATATTGGAAGATTCAGACATGAGTAATTTTAGTGATCTCGACCTCCATGAAATGAGAAATTTGGGAGTTTTTTCCCCAATTTTTTATTCAAAGTATTTTTTAGTTAATAAATGGTGCATATTTGGGGAAAATCAGGAACAAAGGGAGAGATTCGTCCATATATAATGCCTCAGGACTCATAGCAGTGCATCGGTTTTAGTTTAATTGATTTCCATCTCGTTGAAGGTGAGTCATTTTGTTGTCCATATAGTTTGCATGAAGGTTTATTTCGATTGTAGTTTGAGAATTTGATTCAAACTGATATCCTATATATTTGTGTGCACTTTTTGAAAGTGATCCATGGATGTTGATGTAGTGTCTATCCCTGACTATTGTGTTGGAAGCATGTTAATCTTGGGGTTTTGAACATATGGATTTAAACACATGACCACAACCTACATGATACTAGAACCCCTTTTCATTTATTTATATGCATCTCCAACGTAGTGAGTATTTAGGTTTTTATTTAAGATGACATTCTTTTTCATGTTTAACACAATCCTTATTGGGTAATCTGACACTTCCATTTTCTTAGTCCAATTGTGAAAATATAACCCATATAAGTATCTTTATGTTTGGTTAGATTTTCATTTTTTGAGTCTATTAATGTGATTTAGGGTTTTATATAACATATTTATAGATACAATTAATGATTATGCATAAAATATTGGATTAAAACTAAAGTATGTATTTTTCTTCTTCTTTCCATTCCATATCTTATCTCCATAGGAAATATTTAAGCATCTATAATTTGATTTTAAAGTTTCCTATTTTAAATCCCATTAACCTATCTGATCATTAGTGTAAGCATGTTTAAGAATCCATAATGATGTAAAAGTTGAATTCAATGGACTATTACTAACGTTTCTTTTTCACCAATACAAATTTGTGCAGGGTACAAGAAGTATATTAATGTGATTTTTCTTTGTATGCAAGAGTGTAACTTTTTTTTCATTGAGGTACTTTGGATACCCTATTATAGAAAGTAGAGGAAAACAAAATGTCGTAAAGCACAACACATGAACAAAGTCGGATGACCATTCAACATAGGTGCAAATTGACCTTATCATTTTTTTGTTTTGAAACTTTTGATTTCTATTAATTTTAACAAAAAACTTGTATTCAATTACAAAAGTAGTTGTAAAAATGGTTATGTTAAGGTGAAAATACCAGAACATGTTATTGGATAATAAAGGATGTCACTTGAAATCTTTATTTGTGTCTATATTTTAATGTGTTGTGTAGATAGATTGAAAATCACATTGACATTATGATTTTACATTCTTAAGATTTTGATTTATATGTTTTTTAAGAAATAATCTTTATTTTTATTTATTTATTTTTAATCTTTTGATTTATATGATTTTCTTGGATTCCACTCTAGAGGAGTTAGAAAGGAAGTCTAATTCTTTATGATATTTGGTAGCAAGTGTTTTTATACAACATGGACCCAACCCTATTGGATGCATTGACATATCTCCTTGTCCTATAGGTCTATCTTCTAATCCAAGTGTATGCTTCCCCTTTCCCATAGACACATCAATTCATTCTATGGGGCTCATCCCATGTTTTGGGGTAGGAATAAGCACTAAACTTGAGGGAGACCCACTTTCCAAATGAAGAAAAACTGTCAAATTTTTTATTCGTTTTGACAACCTGCTCCTTTTTCTCTTGGATTAACACTGGCCCTAGTCAATTCACTTTCTCATGGATTATCCTAACTAATTGAAGTGTTGCATATTCTTCCATTTGAAGCCTCGAATTGAATCATGCCTAATGATGTTGAATGGCCATTGTTATATGAAAACATCACTAAGTGAATATAGTCCATATAGACATGAAACATTTGTCTATTACATACAACTGTAACATGTCCTCAATGACCTGATTAACCATCTTTGTTTTCCCTTATAATTGTGGATAATAGGGGATAATAGATTGTGCTAAAATTCAACTAGGTGAACATCTTTGAAAAAAAATGTCATATGTTCAATGCACTTTGTTTCCATATATTATACAATTACCTTGGGCACACCATGAAGCCTCACCACTTACTTCACAAATATTCTGGAAATATTTATTGTTTTATGGGTAATCAAATGGGAATAAAATTGTTGGCTTTATCACCTTATCCACTGCAACCTTGATGGGATCATGTTTCTTTGTTGAATTGGGTAACCTAGATATGAAGTCCATCATGAGCACAACCTATTTCCACTTATGGAGAGGTAAAGGTTGCAACAACTTCACTAGATGTTGATGGTATACATGAACCTTATAACTTTGTAGGCATCTAGATACATATTCTCCCACTTACTTCATCCCTGGAAAAAAAACAATGCTTCTTCTGGAATTCCATCTTCTAATACCTTGGATGTTTTGCATAAGGAATGTTATGTGTCTATCTAAAAATTGACTTTATTAAATCTATAGAGTTAGGCACATGATCGACTAGATGAAATCCTCTATACTTGCAATGTGCCTATCCTTGTTTTCTTGCAATTCCTTCTTCATTAGAAGGTAATACTCATTTTCCACAAATTTTCAAGCACTCTTCACATTAAACTGACAAGTATTGATGGTAACTAGATTCCTTTTCTAGAAAAGTACATTTGCAACTTTATTCTCTTTTCCTTCATTGTTCTTGATCTTGAAATGGTATTCACCAAGAAACTCTAACTACCTCCTTTGCTTGGAATTTTCATGTGGTTGTTTGAACAAATTTTCTGAATTCTCGTGGTCTATTCTCAACTTGAACGTTTTACTAATGAGGTTGTGTTGCTACATTTTTAGAACATGAACCACCAAACATGTTGTCAATCATACATGGAAATTTTTATCTCATGTTACTTAAGTTTTTAATATTCAAAGAATACCACATGCCCATTTTGGGTAAGGATTACTCCAATACCATCTTTACACATCAGTGCACACGACAAGGTCTTCGTTTGTATTTGTTATTCTCAACACTAGTGCACTAGTAAGAATTTTATTCATCATTTGGAAGCTTTCTCCACACCTCAACTTCCACTTAAACGTCCCAGCCATCTTCTAAAGTGGGTTAGTAGCAAATACAAAATCCAAGAGTCTCTTAATCAATATTTTGTAATACCCTTCAAGACCCATGCATGTTCTTACAATAGACACATTTCTTGGAGTGGGCCTTCCCGTAATGGCCTCAGTATTCTTTAAATCCACTAATATTCCCCTTCAGATATGGTGTGTCCCAAATTGTGGGTGTACTTCTGGAATAATTCACATCTGCTTGATTTAGCAGATAGTTTGTGCTCTCCCAACACTGGTAGAGAACTTGTAAGTTCTCCTTGTGCTCTTCTTCTAATTTGGAATAAGATATATTGGTGTACCATCCAAGAGTAATAGTACAAACTTGTCAAGTGTTTGTTGAACATGTTTTTTATTGGGAACATAAAGGTAGTTGTTGTGTTCATTAGGTTGAATGTGACCACTACAAAGTCATAATGCCCATAATTCATCATGAACTTGTCTTGAATATGTTTTCACCCTTTATCCAGATTTCAAGTCAACTTTTTGGAAGACCTTTGGTCCTTTCATATGATCTCAAAGCAGTCATATTCTCAACAATGTAACCCAATGCTTGATTGTTACATTACAAGTTCCTATAATCAATGCATAATCTTAGGGTCCTATCTTTTTTCTTCACAAAAATAATTGGTGTTTCCAAAGCGATACACTTAGAATAACATAGTCGTTTTCAAGCAATTCCTGCAGTTGTGTATTTAGCTCTAGTGGTTTTGTTGTGATCATTTTAAATGGAGATTTGGATGAGGGATGATATTCCAGAGATAAATATATTGAAAAATACACCTTCTTTCTTGAAGAAAGTCTAGACATTTCCTCTTGGAATACATCCTTCAATTCCTTCAATATTTCAAACTCCTCAAGCTTGGGTTCCTTATTCTTGGATGACTTGATCACATTTTTTGTGAGAATTTGGTAGCCTTTCCTGAAACAATTATTTACATCCATAGATGAATTATTCCTTATAGACATGGGACTTAGTCTACCATCTATAGTTTTCACATTGCATTTGTCATTGATGCAATGAGTTTTTACTATATTAGTGAACTTTGTTTTATTGTGGCAGCAACCAATCCATTCCTACTATCACATTACACTATCCAAGAGGTATAATATTTAAATTTTCATGACTAGAGAGTCCATTTATCTCAACTATACATTTCTTCACCATCTCATTTGCATGCCTCTTTGTTCTAATGGCTAGTTTTCTTACCATGGTTACTATGCGTAACAATGAAACTCCAAATCTATTTAGTTGTAATATAGATGTGGCTAACCCCAAGTTCAATAAAAATAGAACTAGTTTGCTTCAAAATATTACCTTGGGCCTTGATCATTGCAGATTGATGTTCTACTTTTTAGTCCTCCATTATTGCGTAAATATTAGGTGCAAGAGATACTTTTCCCATTGTGGTATCTTCCTCCAAATTTCTGACCACTTTAGCACTTCCTTACTTCCGTGGGAAATCTTTAACATAATGTCATGCACATAAATCATCACAAGGTTCTTGAATTTCTACCAGTTACATCCACATTTTGAGTTGTGCTTGGTGTTAGGATGCCAGTTGATTAGGCTGCCATATTTTAATTATGCCATAGAAGAAAGGGTTTTATTAAAAAAATTATAACTTTTGTTGTTCTCATGTTATTATTATCCTTTGACTTCATGTGGAAGTCCTACTTTCCACAGTGCCTTACTCATGGTTTTAGGCCTCAACGAATTTTGCAATCCAATTACAAAACAATTCAACATAAATTGCTTATCCTTTATGTTGGATACATACTTTAGAGATTCCATGAACTTGTCTTCATACTGGATTATTGACATTGATCCCTACCTAAGGGCATGAAATTTATTGATCATCTTCTTAAAGAATGAGCAGAAAGATACCCTTGCTTAAAATGTCTTTTGAATTTTTTCCAAGTTTTTGAGATTCATAACATACCACATACCCATTCTGGGTGAGGATACTCCAATACCATCTTTACAGACATCAATGCACATGATAAGGTATTTTTTCAGATTTCCTATTCTCAACATTGGTGCATTAGTAAGAAGCTTCCTCAATAATTGAAAACTTTCTTCACACCTATGTTTCCACTCAACTTTCATAGCCATATTTTGAAGTGAGGTAGTATGAAATGTAATCCTGGAGAATCCCTTAATGAATCTCCTAGAATACCCTACAAGACTCATACTCTTTGAGCCTTGAATTCTGACATTTGACATTCATGAATCATAAGCCATGGTTCATGTTGATTTTGAATCTTTATGGACGAATGATAATGATGGAAATGATGGTTGATAATGATCATATCTTGTACATTGTATGATATACTTTTCTTGGTTATGTTGATTTTGCATTATATTTGGTGTATTTGCATTAAACTCGGTGTAATCTACAATGTATCATCTAAAAAAAATTCCTTGAAAATCTATAATTTTTGCATTTTTATGGTGCTGAGTTTTTGCTGAGGCAAGTTCGATTGTCTAGCCAAAATGAGACACAACCCAAATCGATTTTGGTGACTATGTTAAACACTATGCACACAGAACACTTCAGTATTTGCACATGCACTAAAACTTATCAGTATTGCAGTACCAATGATCATGTCCTCCCTTATTAGGAGTTGTTGAGTACTTAAATTGCAACACACTCCTCAATAACCCTCATAGAAGGGTGCTAGTAAATCCAAACCTAGATCCAGAGTTAACAAGCTTGCAAACCTGGAGCTCTCTTTGTCCATATCAGTTATATCAAAGAGACAATTATCCTCATATACGAACACTAAAAAATATGCAACATAGAAAAACCGATGATATATTCTTTTATTTTTAAGAAAAGAATATAAGCACAATAAAAGTAGAATCAATAAGAAAATGGAGAGAATTGGAACATTTTCATCCATTATCAGGACAAGTCCATATGCATGACCACAAAATATTTACATGCCAAACCCTAGTGAAAACTAACATTTATGTTGGAAAATGTTAATCTGCTATTTAATCATCATCCTAAGGTTAACACCTTTTCATAGTACAGTGTAGGGTTTCACAGTTGGACATATTGTAATAATTTTTTTGGTTTAATCTTGATAAAATTTTTATCCAGTTCAAACCAGATAATTATGAGCTTTTCAAAACTGATATTTGCTTCAATCCCCATCAACACCATGGTGTCAGAAGGATGTAACAAAGAAACTAGTATACTATTCTATTTATTTACTTTGTTTTTTTGTGCAGCTGCAAAATATTATATCTTAAAGTCCTTACATATTAACTTAGGTTAATACAACATGTAATGTAATTGCAGGCTTAGCTATTTCATCTTTTGCACTGTGGAAATAGAAAAACTTATCTGGTCTCAAATATCAAACCTTTAACTTCCAACATGTATATGTCATACACAACTGGTATTCACAGTAATTTTAAGATCTGCTTCAAGAAAACACTCTTTGGTTTCCATTGTGCATGAATAATCTGATTTCATCACATACCGCATACGTATGTTCCCATTGATGTCCTAGTTCTGATTGTGTTCTCCTTTCAAGTATTTCTTTCAATGTTGTATTTTTCACATCTACAAAAGAACCAACCTCAATTAAGTGAAAATGAACACATTCATAATGGTTGATAACTACTATTATTCATCCAATAAGAGCTCTTATCATGAAAGGCCTCTGATCCAAATAAAAAATATTAACTTTTAAGAATTCACTTCAATTATGGTACATAAACTATTGTTCCATGGACTCTCTAACCTAACCACACTTTCAATGACAGGAAATTTCACATCCCCTAGGAATTGCTGTAAATTAAGAGCATTTTAGAAACAAAGTCATGTAGGTTTCTAGCACTAAAATATCATAAGCAATTTTGAACAACCATCTAATGAACTTCTTTCCAAGTAATTAACTATACGAGAAATACTAACCAGAAGATGGTACACTTAGTTCATAACAAGCCCATTCTTCCCATAGATTACATAAGCCAATCTGATAAGCATTAAGAACAAATAATCCATATTTCATAATGATCAAACTACATGGAAGAAAGAGACCTAAAAAAAACCAACACAAGAAAGTATCAAGTTGGTTGGTGACCCCCACCAAAGAAGTACCATATTTACTATATCAAAGGTTGTGTCAATTCCAGAAGCACCTTGTAATTCTGGCATATGAAATAATGGGTCCATGTCATCTTAATGCATTGCATGTTGGTTATAAATAGTTAGAACATAATTTGGCACTTCTATTGTCAATCTTTGGTGTGCATTGATTGGGTTGCACTGACCTTCGAATGGATGACTAGTAGCTAAATGGATTACAATTCTGAAAAATCATTTGAACTTGCAATTTTTTTATTAATATACAGTACCCCATTAGTTATCCAATGTTCAATGACTAGCAGCTGTTGTCGGATTTCATGTCAATCCGACGAAGCTGTTGTGGCTCAGACGATAGATTGTCATCGCATTTCCAATGAGATGCCATCCGACTTTCGACCACTAATCGTCTAAAATTTGACAATATTTCATATGAAATTTGACAACCTTGTCGTCTGAAATTCAACAACCTTGTTGTCTAAAATTCAACAACAGTTCGTCTAAAATCTGAGAACGATTCGTCTGAAATTCGACAACTAATCGTTTGAAATTCGACAACTATTCCTCGGAAATTCGACGACATAGTGGGAGAAATACTTTGGCATATTAACTTCATTCTCTGTCGAAAATTCGACGATGTAAGACAAGGGGTCAAATATTCGACGATATCTCACCGATGACAAAAAAAGGAAGTTGTCGAATAATAGACAGGTGTCTGTCGAATTTAAGACATGGCATCCGTTGGATTTTCGGCTCAAATTATGTTGTGATTTGTTGAAACTTAGCCACTTCTTCTCTTTGTTAATTTAGTCCTTAGCCACTGCTTCTCAATATCTTCTACAAATTTTTTAGATTTCCTAAAACTCCCTAGGATGATTACAAAGTATGTTACAAAGCCTTTTCAAAGCCATCTTGGATGTGCCAAGTTTATCTTTAGATATATCTCCTTAAATTGTTATATAAACTAGTATATGCATAGTGTGTTTCTTTGTCTTTGTGTTTACAGTTCAATGTTTCAATTTTTCATGGCTTCATGACTTCATTGCACATTTGCTTCTAAGCATCATCATGGATTTTCTCATTTTCTTTATGAGTTTGCATTTAAACAGCCTCAAACTTTGTTCTCTATCTGTCCAAAAACCTATCTGAGATCATTTTGATTGATTGGTGGGAATTTAAGTATGCCTACAAGCATTTTTAAGTGAGCCTGCATGCATTTTAACTTGCATGGAGGGAATTTCCTAAGGCCTACAAGCATTTTTTACTTTCCTAGCGAGCAATTCCTAAGGCCTGCAGGCCTGTGTGCATTTTTGTTGTGCAAGCATGTTTGTAACCAATCCTGTGCAGGAATATGTGGGCATTTTATTTTTCCAGCTACAAGCATTTTCCTTTACCAGCTGTAGGCATTTTCTTTTCTAATGTGGAGATATTACTTCGTCATTCTAGTTTTCTTCATGCATGTTAAAATATTTCCAAATTTCATCTTTTATCATATTTTCTTCAGATTTTAATCCAATATAAATACTGGAAACATTGTCTTTTGAGACAGGATGCGACATGCCATAGCTTCATTCTCTATTTGAAACTCAATCATACTTGGAATATATAGATATAAGATCAATTTCCTATAGAAATGAAAGTAATTCCAAATCTTCCAGCAACTAAAAGTAATTGCACTATTTTACTGCTTCAAGGCTACCATAGACAGAGATACAGTTCTGAGAATACAATGTCATCATGGAACTCTATTAAAAGTCAAGAAAGACTCCTTTAAGGCGATATCCAAGTTATCGATGATCCACACAAGTCACCATGAATGAATCAATACACTATTGTAGATGCACATTTCCTAGTCATTTGTTGACTGGTTTATAGCACTCCTTTTTACTGCCAAGGTCATATGATCACTTCAAAAATTACCTTTGATGGATCTGAAAATGACCTTTTTTCTGCCACAACTATTGTTCAAGTAGTACTATAAAAGATATTAAAAAAAGATGCAGAAATCACCGTCACATTTGTTATCTTTCCTTTATCATGTAGGTACCTTGGTTTCTACCCATCCTCATGCCATAGTAGGGCTATGTATGAGTTTCCATATTCCTGTCATGTGACCTATTCTCTCAACGTAAAATCAAAACTTCCAACTTCATCAAATAATGTTAAGTTGTTGCTCCAATTTCCTCATGTTTTGCTGCTTAGAAACATTCATTATGAGGTTGTAAAAAGAATCACTCAAAACCCAAGTTATAGAGATGCTACATGACTATCATAAATACTCTTCAATTCATTTCTCCTATCCAAATCAATGTTGTGAACCTTAGCTAACTCATGCAAAGGTCCTGTACATGTATGGAAGTGCATTGTTGCCTTGCCTATTTTCCTCAAGTCTTTGAAAATTTCCATATCAAATTTTAAAATGCTCTAACCCATCAATCATCTCTTCCTACTAAAAGGAAAGTGGATGTAGTATACAAAATGGACAATCCTCAAACTTTAATTAGAAGCACTATCTAACTGATTGATAAGTTACACCGAGGTCACTCTGAATGATGTTTAAACAAAAATGTATTGTAGCATTTGATTATTGGAAATCATATTCAAGGATTAACAAATCTCAATTCATGGAATCATTTCACATGTTTATCATCCTCAAAACATGCTTTAGCCTTCCAATTTGTTTTACAAAACTATCTTCAACTCATAAAATCCTTTTATTTTATAGCCGAACATCTCCATTACACACAGGTACCATAGTACATAAGGTTCACCTCAAAAGTGTGTCACTGCATGTTGTTCTCACATTTTTTTGCTCATCAAACTCTATCCCAGGTTATATTTTGAATTTACAGTAGTAGGAATCAGAGTAGAAAAATTGGAGATTTATCTCTCACATATTTAGCATGGAAAGCAATCTCTATTTTGTCTCCAATACTAAGACTACCTTTTCTTTTAGACATCACAATACCCAACTAATTTATCTATGTTTTTGTCTTCTACTAATATTTATCTTGATGGATTTATGTCTAATTTTGAAGCTAATCATGGATGGGTTTATTTTACTAGGTTTAAATTTTCTAGCCTATAGAATTCATGTCATCATATCTCAACCCCAAAATAGCCCTGAAATGGCATTCTTGACCAGCCCAAAACCATCAAGCAACAACTATTTCTCAATTATGGGTGCATAAAAAGTAATTAAGGGTTGATTATGAAAGTTGAAAATGGAATTTTTCCCACTAAGACTACAGTCCTATGAATTATTTCCAAAGTAACATCCCTAAGCCATGAAACCCATGCTCAATTTTCTAGGTCTTGATAATGAATAACCTTCAAACATCAGTGATACCTCAACTCTGAGTGTGTTACATCAACATTTGTTGGGGTTGGAAATCTATTAGGTGATCTCCTTTACAACCTTCAAATTAGATTTGAAAATTTTGTCATCTTAAACTGACCGTCCCATCTATAAACGAGGTAAATATGTCTCGATCTCAAGACAATCGATTGCTATATTTTGAGGTTACAAAACCCATTAAGCTCCCCAAGGAGAAGCCATGTTTTGTCCAAATCTTACACCAAGATTTTGGGTTCACATATGGTGAGCCTCCAATTTTAGCAGAGTATAGCCCACCCCCAAATTGTAAGACAAATTGGTAGAAAATAGTGATATAGTGGGAGACAACGTGTAAGGGGAGGCAGCTTGATCGAATTGTAGGCATGTGGTTGAGTGGAGTGGATATTATTCACACATGTACAACAAATCCCATTGTGAAAGGGATTGAATGGAGATCATTCTTAAGGATATTACTAAGTATTCTTCATTGTGACATAAGCCTCAAACCCTTGGAGTCTAGCTTAATAACATAGTTGAGAAGAATTATACTGGAGTTTATCATGTCAATACAATGTTTCATTTCTATGGAGATTAAGGGGAAATAATCTCCATAATCTTGGAAATTTAGCTTGGATATTGGAATTTATTTACAAGGTGTTTTGGTGCAAGAGTATGTGGCAAATATAAAGTAAATACAACATCATCTAGGTAATTTTATTAAATCCAATTTTGTCAAGACTTAAATTTTTACCTTTCAATGAAAAATTCGCCAAAATTTACAAGATTTTTAATTCTGTGAAAGATTCTCTAAATATTATACAAGGTTTTATAATTTTGTGAAAGATTCGTTATTATTTCACAAGATTTTATAATTTTGTAAAAGATTCGGCAATATTTTACAAGATTTTATAATTCCATAAAAAATTCGCCCATATTTTACAAGGTTATATAATTCCATGAAACATTCGCCAAAATATTATATATACATATTATATTAATGATAAAATAGCCTTCACACTTTCTCATTCTATCACAGGGATTCAACCATTTATTATATATATAAATTTAAGGGGGGTTCTTAAAAATTTTCTAGGTTATGGTCAAACAAGTAAAGTCGCATGCTTCATTTATTGTTGAATCATATGAAAAGAGGCCTGGAACTATAGTCAATCAAGTTTCTTTCAAACTTGGTATTGATTCTCGTGTAAATTATGATCGAGGTGGGAAGGTATGTGAGATATTATTTGAGTTATTAAAACACAATGGCGTGATGTCTTGTGTAAGACTTGGAAATTGGGATGGAAAAGAAGAATATAGACAAGTTTTAGCACATGGTGTTGATCCTAAAAATGAGGAGAACCTAATGAAACAAATAATTAAGCTTTCGCAAGATGGCATCAAAATAATGGATGATAGGGCTATGAAAATTTATTTGTTTGAGAGTCATGATCTAGTGGCCATATGAATTTTAGTATGCAATAATATTGTTTCTCCAATGGGAAATATTTTTTGTCCTTGGTGCACATGCCATAAAAACGTGATACACATGGTTACGGATGAAATCAAAATTGAAGAAGGAGATACTATCCGTAGATTTTATGAATGTTATGCAAACTCAACAGAATTGTTCCTTGTAAGCTATGCAAATTTATTACAAGTTTTGAAATTTTGGTTTATATATTAACATTACTTTCTTAATATAACTATGTTCTTGAACATTAGGAGTTGAATCCTGCTTTGGAACCAAGAAAAGGATGGAAAGAAAAGTTAGATAAGCATATTATAAAAGTTCAACCAACCTTATTTGTTAGAAAGATGTCTATTGTGAAGAATTATCCCATTGATATAAGAAATGATGAAAAGGCACACACTTTCATGATTAGTTCTTAAATATAAATTAATATTCTTAGTATTTCACTAGTTCCTACATACTAAAACATGTGGTACCAATTATAGTTGACTCCTGGCTCAATGTCCAATCTTATAGATTGTTCTCGCCATGCTGGGATCAAAACAATTTTGAAGATGTTTCATGAAATTCAAAGAATCACACAATATTATGACAAGGTTCATCCCACTATAGGCATGGAGAGAAAAAAATTTGTTCAAATTTGGGAGGAGATGGAGAAAACTGGTATTCCATGTAAGCCAAGAGAACCATACCATCATAAAAGCCAACAGTAAAATGATCTTAACTATGGGAAATCAGATGGATCAACATCAGACAAGATCCTCATTCGACATGAGGGATCCTCACCAACTTTTTATTCTTCTCTTCATCTGGTAGGCCTTTAATAACCTAGAAACAATACATAAGTTTCAATGCATATGAACAAATACTAAGTTTTCTGTTCAAAGTAAAAAATGGTATAAAAATAATTCATATATACTGAATGATATAATTCATCATACATATTATACCGAATAGTATAAAAGGTATTTTAATGAAAGGAAAAATGTTTACAAATCCAAATGGGGTACACCAGTACTCATCGCTAATCCATAACACTGATGGATAGGATCCCATTGATGTGAATACCATGAAAAGTGTACTTGTACACGAGGTTGTAGGACATTATACAAATAATGAAATCTAAATTTTGGTCCCACTCTCCATTTACCAAGAGATAGAGTCTGATCACTTGAGCCAGAAGTTTTATGATATCTATCAGGAAAGGTTGGCCATGTATAGAAAATTGTCTCCTTAAGATTATCATAGCCTTCTATGCTCAACTCTAGAGAATTTTTCTTCTTTACAATCCTGGGAGGTATAGAATGCAATGTAGTTACTTCAAAAGTAACCATGAAACTTTCATCTGAACAAGGAATTTCCACATAAGATTCACCACGTATAATGTTTCAAGACCTTATGTGATTGAAATATTTGTAGGAAAGAGATAAATAATGTGATGATGTACTCGATTGGGATGCAATACTCCGATATATGATGGAAATGCATTGTGTGTTCCATATTTTGTAGAGAAAGCTAATCTAGCAGTCACAACTTCATTATCGCCTTTTGTTGCAAGAAGTTGAAAAGTGGTGTTCTTATCATCATTCATAGTAATAAAATGACAAAAAAATATTCTCCTTTTCGATTGACATTAGAGGAAATTTCAACTCAAAATGGGCCTTTTAAATCTAATTCAAATTCCATGTAATCATGTGTTAGCCAATGAAATTGGTTTAAATTTGAAATATCGTATAGGTATTAAACACTTTTTTAATATAAATTTGGGGATCGGAATCATAAAAAACCTACTTTTTTGTCTGTATTTTTTACATATCTCCCTGTGTTTTTACTCAAATTTCGATAAGGAGAGCTCGTTAGATGCGGAATTAAATTACACATCCTATGAGTAGCCACTCGACATATTTTTTACAGACCCTGCTAGCCCAAAAACAAGAAATACCTGAAAAAACTTGATGATGATGTCATCATCACATTTTTTCAGGCATTTCTTGTTTTTGGGGTAGTGGGGTCCTTCAAAAGTATGCTGAGTGGGTACTCATTGGATGCAGAATTTAATTCTGCATCCAATGAGCTCTCTCAATCGAAATATGAGTAAAACCACTGGGATATATGTCGAAAATACAAACAAATTTTTTTTCTTTTCTTCCTCGAAAATTAATAAATATTATTTTATTATTTTAATTATTATTTTATTAATTTTTTTTAGGAAGGCCATTTTGAGTTGAAATTTCCTCTAATGTTTCACAGTAAAGAAAACATCAACAATTCCTATAACACAACATAATATAACATTAGATACTCTAAATAATTTTTTTATATATGACTTTAATAATATATATAAAAACATACACATGTATACTCACCATCAATTATTTTAGTTGGTATCAACTTACCTTGTTTTGTGTAGAACACCTCATGTGGATGAAAATTCACACCTTTAGGAATATAGTGGCCTCTACCGAAAACATCTACATGATTTTCAAATATTCTTACCCGAACAAATGTTCCACCAAATGAAACATCTACTAAACAATCAAACACTTCTATAGGATATGGAATTTTCAATGACTCGTCTTCATAAATTTTGGGAAATTTTTTGTAATAAATGCAAACATACATGCCTGTCTTTATCGCAAAATCAAATGGATTTGTGATAGGCACCAATATCCCATCCATTTGAATGAATTTATTTATACCAATATTCACAAAATGACCATTTTTAGTCAGTAGGGGAGTCACATCTGAACAAGATCCCATATAAAACCCTCGCTTAATGACTGCAATTGACTATTTTTTTATGATTTTCATCTGGACAACTTGAAAGTAATTGTGAATTTATTTCAGAAAGTGAAGGATGGTGCAACATAAGCTTTCCACTTTCATCTGCATACACCATTTGAACATGCAGGAAATCATCCATAGTATGTGTCCATGTGTCATTGGTACTAATAGTGTAAAGAATTGGATCATCACCACAAGGATCCAATATTGTCAACTCTACATTTCTTGTTGTGACTCATCTATAACTTTGCAGATAAGGATTTCTTCTAAACCATTTCTCCTTTAAGAAGAGAAATTGTATAAAAGTTTGGAGCCTTTCCCTTAACATATTGCCTAGTTCAACAACCTCACAGTTGATAAGGTATTTCCCTACCATTAGGTTGGTTCTGAACATCATTACCAATGGATACATCATTGTCACTCCAACAATCCATTTTTGCAAGTCTATATATTTTTTGTGACTTTTGTCGTTGTATGGACGATTGTTGCTTCATTTTTTGTCTCTTTTCTTGTTCAACATCCTCTTCAACAAGTATTCAAAAATATTCTTCCACAGCTTCTGGAGGCAATGACTTCCATTCTTTATGTGGAAATAGAATATGCTCTGTATTGAACACGATCAAATTTATAAGAAGTAAAATTCTTCGATCACTATAGGAATCCAAAATGGCCTATACAGGTTACACACGATCTCTTAATTAGAAAGGAAGAGTGAAAAAATAGAGTATTGATAATGGGATAATATAAATACTACATAAAGTATAACCTTTGGTAAAAACCATTGATCTATTTTCTTCTTCCAACCAAGATTTTAGATTCGCATAAAGATGGTCCAAACTAATTTCTGAAGCAAATAATAAAGGAAAAATTTAATTACTCTACATATACAATATCTGATAAATCACTTTATAGAATGCATAAATACAAAAATTGCACAGGGGTGGTAGGTGGGAGGGGTTATCTTTGACCCACATGGAAATATCATCTATTCTTATTCTCAGGATTGGGCAAAAAAATGAATAATTAAGAAGAATGGATTGGCTTTGGGGACTCTTGGATTGTCATAAATAAAATGCACAACATTCAGGAAAGGTGAGATCTTGATCTTAGGAGAATACAAATAAGAGACTTATCCTTTATATCAAACTTGGGTTTGGTAGAATTTTATCATATAAAGCAAAACAACCATCAATTGGACGAAAATCGATCCATTGCTGCACGAGTCGATTAACATAAAAAGAAAACAAAAAAAATGTTAACTTCTATCTTTGTACCATCATTTTTTTTCATAACATTTCAAGGCAATCAATTTAGGCTTGATCACAAACTTGTTAATGGGTTCGTATATTTTGTTCAAGCAAGGTAAGAATGAAAAAAAAATCTTACCAGTCCTATTACTACACCATCGATTTTGCTCAGAGGATTTCAACGCGGTCCAATTGGTTTGATCAGAGACCTGATGCGTTGAATCAATTGGTTGATAATGAGTCCATCACTACACCAGTTAATTAACATAAAAAGTAAAATAAATAAAAATTGTTAGTCGATCACTATACCATGAATTTTTTCCATAAGATTTAAACATAATAAATTTTCTTTTGATCTTAGACCTGTTGATGGGTTCGTAGATTTTGTTTAGGTAGGGTAAGAATGAAAAAAAATTTAATCACATAAAATTGGAAAAAATACTTACCAATCGTATCACTACACCATCGATTTTTCTCAAAGGATTTCAACGTTGTCCAATTTGGTTTGATTAGAGAACTAATGAGTTGACGAGTTCACATATTTCGTTCAATCTGGGTAAGATCTAAAACACAACATGACTTTGCATATTTTTTTAGGGCAAGATATAAAACAAAATATGTGATTTTTTAAGTAATAAAGGGTTCCTCTGTGATCCATATTTTGTAAACAATAAAACGTTCCTCTATACTTACAATCAACTTGAAACATCAAACAAATTTGAAAATATATAACCTAGGGACATAAAACTAGATTTTTTTTCTTACTAATCGATCATGATAACATCAATTTTCTTCAGAGGATTTCAACAAAATCATATTTGGTTTGATCATAGACCTAGTGACAGGCTCATAGATTTCTCTCAAGTAGGGTAGATTAAAAAAAGACAGAGATTTCATTTACAAACATATTTTGAGTCTGATATTTTGGGGAAAATCGAAAAAATGCAATTGGCAGGTTTTTTCCATTGTTACCCGCTTTTGAAAATTTTGAATGAACTCCACATCGAATCATGTGCCAAACTCCACATTGTTTCTTGTGCAACCGGAAAAAAAATTAGGGAGAAATATGGATTTGACTAAATACTTGATTAATAATCTTAATTAAATTTTAATTCATTTCTTATTTAATATACATTTTGGAGGTGGTAATATCTTATGCTACTTTTAAAATGAATCTATACTAATGATATATTAAATTATTGAAAAACACTTAAACTTAGACGAAAAAATATATATTATAATAATAGCTTAATTATTTCAAAATTGTAATAAAAAGTGAGGTCATGTTCAAGTCCCACACATTTCTTAAAATGGAAAAAGTTATTCTCGATATAACTAACTCTATTTTTATTTTAAAAGCACATTTTTTAAAGTGGTGCGACATTTATTTTACCGAAAGAAACATGGTAATTAGCAATTGCCATTAAAAGTCGTGCAAGAAAGATCATAGCAATAGCTAGATGCCTTTGGGTAATTTTTAATGAGATAAAAGGTTTTCTTTACCAAATCTTTTGTTACAAATAGGAAAATGATATATATTTAAGGTTAGTTTTGTCTTAAATAAGAAATTTTTATATTTAATTAAATAAAAGTTTTTTAATCCTAATAAAATGACATATATTTAAAATTAGGGTTGTCACAAATAAGAACTTGACTATGGAAATTGAAGTAAACATCTACAAATAATCACTATTATAAGAGTTTGACCTTAGTCCATAAAATATAAAAATAATTTTGTCAAATAATAGATTTAATTATGATTTATAAGTTGAATCTTAATAGGATATTTCTCAACGAACAATGAATTATATATATTTACAATTTAACATATTCAAATTATTAATTAAATAAAAAAATGTTTATTTTAACATTACCTTTGTATTTTCAAGAGCTTAAAACAAATGATTCTTCTTTTTTACTCAATGTACAATGGATTATAAACATTTACAATTTAATATATTCAAATTATTAGTTAAATAAAAAATATTTTATTTTAATATTAGTTTTATATTTTACTTAAAACAAATAACTCTAAATACTTCTCCAAAATTCCTTGAAGCTCGAGGGAATCCATCAAAAGTTTTATAAAACAAATTACAAAGATAATATACTATTAGGAAACAAAATTCTAAATAGTTAGTAAATATTAATTTAAACATAATATTTAAAAGATAAAGAAATAAAAATCTTAATAAATAATATTTAAAAGAGAAAGAAATAAAATTATTAGTAGATAAATAAATAAATGTATTATAAAATGATTAATATTGATAAAAAAACAAAAAAAATAAACTTTCAATTAAATATAGCAATCCATAAATGCCTAAAGGGGTTGGATCTATTGGTGAAGAGAGAGGATTTTTTTACGAGTGGGAAAGGTTCAATTTCAATGAGGGATTTATTTGGGGCCATGGGGGAACCTTGAGGTAGTGGTCGATCGTGTGGTTCCACCGAGAGAGATTGTATTAAATGATCTTGTGACCCGTGGAAACATAAGTGGATCAAATCCCACCCCCCTGTCCTCCTAACATTGTAAAGTCAAATATCGTTAGCTCATTCTGTTAAGGTGTGGGTCTTGTCAGAAAGTCGACCCGAGTTTAATCCCCTTAGGCATGAGTTAGTTGGGAGGAGACACCAAAAAATTCAGTCATCATAAGGGTTGGTGTGGTGCAGGCGAGGTACGATCCCCGGGTGACTTTGACGGCTTAGATGGCGCTGGGTTGCGGTTATCTTAGCCAATGGTGGAAATGCAGTGGCCCCGAGTAACGGGAATTTCTTGCAAACAAAAATACATATATAGAAATCCATAAATGAATAAAAAATTTGATACACATACACACACAAGTAATTCTATATATATATATCAAAATTCTTATTCCATTGCATGTAACTTGAGTGGTTAGGAGAGACGATTGTTACCCTCTCTAACTAGCTTCAATTCTTGTAAGTGACGTGATATTCTTATTGAACCTTTATGTAATAATTTAGTTGATGATATGTGAACAAATACCTCTATTAATATATATAATCATGATCATACATAAAATGATAATATCTATACATAAAATAATCATAACCATACCTAAAATAAGAAGTATATAAAAACTTTTGAAGAAAAAAAGTTAAATCCAACTTGATGTGAAAATGGACCGCACATATCTTAAAAATTATATCAAAAGATAACAAAATGAAGTAGATTTTTTTTTATGGTCAATTGATATAATAAGTATCAATAAAAATGCATGTAAAGAAAATCAACTTTATGAATCCAAAAAAATAGATGCATCATTTCCAAGTTTGTCACGTTTCATAGTGAAGCATGTGTTGCTTCAAGTTTTCTTCTTGACGTGGTAGAGGCCAACTATTTGTTGTTGCTAGAGCCTATATCCTGAGGAATGTGATGTAGCACCAACAACACGACTATGAAGAATACCAATGGACAAGGAATCAACTTCAAATGTTTGTGGCCCGAGTTAAGGATATGTACAAATGTAGCTAGATATCTACATAAAATTTAGCTGGAATTGTGTATATAACAGACTCATGAACCAAAGATATATGTTGATTATTTGGCTTTGCATATTTTACCTACGGAACTTAGTCTGTACACCTTGGATATCTGCCACAAAACAAATGACAAAAGTCAATAAGATCTAAATGATGCAAACACCATTTTTTGTTTTTCTTTTATTTTTTAAAATGACTAGTGTTTTGTTTTAATGATGAACAATGACGAGAAGCTATGAACTACATGAGAAAACGTGAGTAAGAAGTATCTAAATGTTTTCTATGAATAAATGGAATACATTCAAAAGTGACTATCAAAGATTTGCTAAAAAGCCAAGTTTGAAATATTAATCAAGGTTCACCCAAAACAAGGTAGAATCATTGAGCTGTCTATTATTTGTATTAAAAACCTTCAATTCATAGCCCATTGCCCATTGCATAAACAAGAGAATAAGAAACCAAAATCATAAATTTTTAAACATTCAAGGTAAATAAATTTTTAAAATTGGTAATAGATAGTCTTCTCTATATAATATATAATGCACAAGTGCAGGGATTGATATAGACGTCTACTTGCAAGAGATGTTGTTAGTCAAAGAAATGCAATCCATTACATATGAATTTGTTTTTATCCAAAATATTTGGTTTTATACAGTTTAGTTGTCCTAGATAAGATCTTGGATTACCAAATATATTTGTGTGACAAGACTGGTCTTCGTTACAAGAAGGAGATAGAAAAATATGAAGATGGCTCTTGGTCTCCTAAGACTCTAGAAGCATGTCCATCAACATCCAAAGCTGCTCCCCATGCTCTTGCACATGACAACAAAAAACTTGGAAGTTCAAGAATGCAACAGGGAGTTAGGCCTATTCCCCGAAGAAATATCATCAAAGAAACAAATCCAAGATGGAACCAAAGTCCTAGGTATGAAAGTGGATTTAATGGTTATTGCTACTTTTGTTCTGACTTTGGTCATAAGGCTATGTATTGTAGATTCTATGAAAGAAGAAGGGATGGAAGCCCCAATGACCCAGTTAGATGTTGGACATGTGACCAAGTTGGACATATTGCTACCAACTGTCACACATTGAGATGCTACACATGAAGTGGGTTTGGTCACAAATCCCAAGAATGTGCAAGTAAAAAAAGTCAACGAAGGAGGAGTCCTTCATACACAACAACACGAATATTTGAAGATCAGAAGACAAAGGCCCACATTCAGGGACACTCTCAGGCATGGAGAAATGAAGTTGATCAAATAAGTGTTGAAAGTTCCAACAACTTGATCAAGTGCTGGACATGTAACCATTTTGGTCATGTTACAACACATTTTTGTACGATGAGGTGTTGTAGTTGCAGTGGCCTTGGGAACAAAGATCAAAATTGTTGGAGTACACAGGAACAATCCATGAGAAGTTTCCTATACATCTCATCAAGGAAAGCCAATATAGATGAGGGACAAATACTGAAAGGACAGATGCCAAGAAGCAAGTATGGATGAAGAAAAATGAGAAGCTACATATATGAGAGTTTTATCAGAGTAGGGAGGATGGATTCCATATGGAAAGGCAAGTGTAAGGTTTCTCAAATACCTTAGAACACCTTGTTTTCATGAGGTTGGAGGTTGATCTCAAAGGAGAAAGGATGACTACTCCAGGAATACAGACAGGTCCTAGGACCGTGCATATTGACAGGGGGAGCAATGATCAGTGACCAATGATTTAAGATACAGGTATGTAGACACCCTTTTCCATTTATTCCAAAGGGGGAGAGACAAAGACAAAAGGAGAGATGAATACAAAAGGGGAGCATTCTCACATGGGGAGCATGAGTTGTTTTCATCAACGACAAAGGGGGAGACTGTTGATGAAATTGTCAAACATGGACTTGCAATGGCCCCACAAGTTGTCATTGATTCCACCAAGTCCCACTTCCAGTGCCTTGGACCCTTTACAAAGTGGGTTTGTTCCTTGAAGCACGTTTTACCCAGTTGACAAGGTCCTTGTACCCATAAGAACTTGGTGATGGTGATGAAGACTCTAGAGATAGTGTTGAATCCTTTGTGGATAAGGGTGAATCCATAAATGGGTTGGAGAATCATTAATGACCCATTCTCTGGTCATTCATGCTCTAATGGCGTCATGGTACCCAAATAAAAGGTCTAGAAACCCCACAGGTGATGTTATGATGGATCTTGAACCTTGGAGGTCTCCTAGTGTGGTTGAGGTGGTTGAAGAAGCCTATGAAGCCCCTTGCTTAAGGAAGAATCCCTGAAGAAGCCCTTGGACCCACATTTGATGGCTTAATGGTCCTTAAAGGTGATGATGTGGTCATTAATGACTTGATGAAGACTTGGAACCCTTGATGAAGATCTTGATACCTGTGTAGCCCTTTTTGGGGTCATGGAACCCTCATAGATGATCATTATGCATTAGAAGGTTTGGAACCCACATAAATGGTGGCATGATGACCCTTGGAAACTATATGATCATTGATGGTGCATTCGGAAATGATTTGGGTCTTGAAATCCATACATATAGTGGTTTGTAATCCCATGATTGTTGGAGCCTTTGATATGATGGAATTGTTAGAATAATCAACCCATAGTTAGCTACCTTAGACATTAATTATCTCCATTTTTGTCTTATTTTCCTAGTTTCCATATTCCACTCTATGCAAGTTGTTCTCCACATGTCCTAGATGGTCAAACTTGCTAAAACTAAGTCATGGAGCACTTGGGAAACCTCTTGGAATCATTTCTGCTTTATTCCTGGCCTTCCTAGTGCATATTTGCTTTTTCTTCTTTATTGCTGCTTTTACTGAGTTTTAAGGCAATTGGGAAAGTTTGACTAGGTGAAGTTAACTTGTTTTTTGTCCCCATAATCCTCCACTCTTTTCTCCTAATAAAAACATGTATGAGTTGTCCTTCCATCACCTATTATCCTCTCTAATTGTTTTTTCCAATTCGTGAGCTCCTAGACAAATTTGGAAGTTGCTTTATGCACATATGGGGGATTTGCTTAGTTTTAGTAAGCCTGCTTTTGACCAATTCGAATGGCATCTCAACGCATTCGAATCTCTCATGTAATTATTTATTGTGGCAGCCTATGACTTTATATGGTTGGCTATTGTACACTTATTCAATACAGATTAGTGTTCTGCTCCATATTCAGTCTCCTTTGTGTGTAATTTGCATGTGTAATTGGCAATTTTTGTGAGTGTAATTGTTCTAACACCTGAGTTCAATTTCCGCATGGTGTTAGAGTATTTGTAGATCAATTTCTCTCCTTCCATATTGTTATTGGAGGTTCGACATCATTGACTGGGAGCATTCTGCTCACTAAAGGGACAATTTCTGAGCTATGGATCAATCTCAGAAGATCATCTTGACTCCATTTAATTTATTTGAATGGAAAGTAGAGATGGAGATACTGTTGAGAGCGAAAGGCCTCTACAGAGTGACTATGGAAACAGAATCAGAGCCCAATGTAGCTGCAGAGAAAATTAAATGGCACAACAGGAGGGATGAGGCCTATGGTCTTTTGTGTCTGAGCATATCCAGAGACCTCCTTTTCCATCTTTATGGATTGACATCACCAAATGAAGTATGGGAGAATCTTTTTGAGATTTTTGGTAAAACATATGAGATGAGAGGACATCAAATCGAGAATGAATTGATCTCCTTGAGTCCCAGCAGCTTCGAATCCATGCAACTCTATTTTTCCAAGTTTAAAGCCCTTGTTTTGGATCTAAAACAGTGTGGAATCAAAAAGAAGGACCAGAAACTGGTTTTGGCCATACTCTCGAAGCTTGGCTTTAACTATTCAGTGTTTGTTTTGACCTTCCATGCCACCAAGTTGACAGCTTGAGCCTAGAAGATGCCTAAACATGTAGAGTTCATGGAATCTCTCACACAAGAACAAGATAAATTGGTGATGATGGGCACCATCAAACCTTCCAAATACCAAGATCTGGTTGCTAGAGATTTAAGGGTGGATTCAAAAGGCAAGAAGAAATCTAAGAAGCCACCTGAGAAAAAGAGATACAAGAACAAGTCTCTAGAGGAGCCCCAAAGTTCCAAGAAGAACCCCGAGAAGAAGAAGAACAAAGGAGAAATGAGCAAGTGCGCATACTGTAGTAATGGAAATCATCCTGAAAGATCATGCATGAAGAAGAAAAATGACATGTTGACCCAACTCCTGGAGAAGAATGGCATCTCCCTTCCTAAAATCTCAAAGAAGAGGGAAAGAGGATCAAATTCAGAAGATAGAGAGAGAGCTCATCCATTGGTTGCTGGCACATCATGCTCACCTAGTTGCATCATTGATTCTGGAGCTTCAAGACATATGGTTTCAACCAAGCAGGCATTCACCTCACTTGACATGTCGAAAGGTCCACCAATAGTACTGGGAGATGACTCTCTCACTAAAAGTTTGGGCAAAGGGAGGATTGATCTTGACCATGGTAAGTTCAGCAATGTATTGTATGCTCCAGGTCTTGCCTCTAACCTCTTGTCAGTGTATCAGATGACCCACACAGGGTCTCCAAAGAAGTTCATATTCTCCCCTGATGAAGTTTAGATCACAAAGATCTCAAGTGGTAAAGTCATTGCAAAAGGAGTTGCAAATCACACTTCGAAGGTATACATGTTTTCACATTTTCTACCCTACTCAAACCCCTCTGCTCTTGTGATTCATGCTAATGAGGCAAGCAAGCTTTGGCATGAAATATTTGGCCATCTTAACTATAAGTATCTTTCTGATCTTAGTGAAAAATAAATGGTCATAGGGTTGCCAAAGATTAAGTTTTCCAAAGGAGTCTGTCAAGGTTGCATCTTAGGAAAACACCCAGAGCATAAATTTGAGAAAGCTAGTCATGAGAGAACCTCTGCACCTCTTGAGTTGATCCATAGTGATGTTGCTGGCCCATTTCCTCATATGTCAATGAGTTAGGCCAAATATTCATTGACATTCATAGATGACTTTTCCAGGTTCTGTTGGGTTTACTTCCTGAAACACAAGTCTGAATTTTTTGGCCTCTTCAAAGTTTTTAAGGCTTTGGTTGAAAACCAATCTGGGAGGAAAATCAAGGTCCTCAGATCTGAAAATGGTGGTGAGTATGTCAAGTCTGATTTCATTCAATATTGTGTAGCTAAAGGTATTCAGATGCAGCATTCTATACCTTACACACCACAGCAAAATGGTGTTGCTGAGAGGAAGAACAAATCACTAAAAGAGATGGCAACCTGCATGATGGAGGCTAAGACTTTTCCACTAAATTTTTGGGCTGAAGCTATAAAATGTGCAGCCTATATCCAGAATAGGGTGCCTCATAAACAACTTGATGGTATGAATCCTTTTGAATCATGGAGTGGGCACAAGCCAGATGTGACCCATTTCAAGTTTTTTGGCTCAAGGGCCTGGGCTAGAATTCCAACAGAAAAGAGGAAGGCTTTGCAGCCCCAAAGCCAAGAGTGTCTATTTGTTAGGTACTCTGAAGATTCAAAAGGGTACAAGCTGATCAATTTGAGCACAAACAATGCCTTCATTGAAAGGAGTGTTCAGTTCCAAGAAGATCCTTTAGCAGCAGTTGAAGTTGGAGAGTCTTCTTGACCACTAGAACCAATGAATGTAAGTGAAGAGATAAGTGAGTTTGTTTATTCTGATATGCCTGATAATGATGATTTAATTGCAGATCCTAACAGATCTATAAGACCAAAATGGGCAGCAAAGACCATTCATGCAGCTGGGGAACTAGCTGGAAATCCTAGTGATTCTAGGAGGACTAGATCTCAGTTTGAGAGTGCCCTGTGTATGAAAGACCCTTTGTTTTCAGAGAAATGCTATATGATGGTTGAGATAGACCCACAGACATATGAAGATGCAGCACAATATCCAATATGGAAAACAACCATGAAAGAATAATTCAGCTCACTCCAGAAGAACAACACTTGGGAGTTGGTTGATCTTCCCCCAGGGAGGAAGCTAGTTCAATGTAAGTGTGTTTTCAAAACCAAGTTTGCTGCTGATGGTTAAAATTTGAAATATAAGGAAAGATTGGTATCCAAGGGATACTCACAGGTACATGGCATAGACTACAATGAGACCTTTGCACCAATGGCAAAGATGGACTCCATCAGGATAGCCTTAGCCATTGCAGCTTCGAAGCTGTGGAAGGTACATCACATGGATGGGAAGTGTGATTTCTTGAATGGATATCTTATTGAAGAGAATTACATGCAGTATCCTCAAGGATTTGTTACTAATTCATCTCTTGTGTGCAGGCTAAAGAAATCAGTGTATGGGCTTAAGCAAGCCCCCAGGGCTTGGTATGCCAAGATTGATGGCTTTCTTCTATCATTGAATTTTTTTCGATGCAAGTCTAATCCTAATGTTTATTTGAAGCTGATTCATGGTTCTTTGATGATTATTTTCTTGTATGTAGATGACCTTCTCATTACATGAAGCTCAAAGGATGAAATTGCCTCCTTGAAGGATGCAATGAACCATGCATTTTATATGACTGATTTGGGGTTATTGTGCCAATTCTTGGGTCTCAAGATTGCTCAAACCAAACATGGAATAAAATTACATCAGTCCAAGTATGATTTGGATTTGTTGAACAAGTTCAACATGAAAGATTGCAAGCCAAGCAAGACTGCCTTCCTTTCAGGAGTTAAGCTTGAAGAAGCAGATTCTTCAGCTATGGTAAATAATACACTATATAGGCAACTGATTGGGTGTTTGTTGTACCTTACACATACTCGACCTGATCTTTCTTATGCAGTAAGTGTATCTTCAATATACATGGATCAGCCTCATGAGATCCATTGGAGAGAAGCAAAAAGGATCCTTAACTTTGTTCAGGGAACAAGGACTCATGGGATCTTCTACAAAGCTAAATCTGATCTTGATTTGATTGGGTTTACTAACAGTGATTGGGAAAGTGACAACACAGATTGAAATTCAACATCAGGATATGTGTTCATGCTTGCTGAAGGACCAATCGGTTGGTCAAGCAAGAAACATAGTGCCAATGCACTCTCATCTATAGAAGCAGAGTACAGAGGAGTTGTAAATATAGTAACTCAATGTTTATGGTTGCAGGGGTTACTTGGTGAGTGTGGCTTCGAATCAGAATACTCAACTACTATCTATTGTGATAATAAGAGTACCATTCAAATCTGCAATGATCCATTTCAGAGACAGAGAACCAAACACATTGAGATCCATATGCACTACATCAGACAGCTTGTGCATGATGGCACCTTTCACCTACTCTTCTGTTCATCTTCAGAACAAGTAGCAGACATCTTCACGAAAGATTTTTGTGAGAAGACTTTCAACAATCTCAAATCATTGCTGGGGATTGTTGATCATGCTGTGAAGCATGATTGTTGACAATATTTTCAAATTTTGTTTTACTGTCCATGTTTAAGGGAGGATTTTTCCCACTGGGTTTTTGCCTCTTTCCTTGGTTAAATGGACATGCAGTATGTAAAGGGTGACTAAGCCTTGTTGCTAGGCCCTATTATTTTCTGATATTTTACTCATAAGTTAGGCTTTAGGGGGGGTGTTAGAAGAATCAACCCATAGTTAGCTACCTTAGACATTAATTATCTCAAATTTTGTCTTATTTTCCTAGTTTCCATATTTCACTCTATGCAAGTTGTCCTCCACATGTCCTAGATGGTCAAACTTTCTAAAAATGAGTCATGGAGCACTTGGGCAATCTCTTGGAATCATTTCTATTTTATTCCTCGCCTTCCTAACGCATATCTGCTTTTTCTGCTTTATTGCTTCTTTTATTGAGTTTTAAGGCAATTGGGAAAGTTTGACTAGGTGAAGTTAACTTGTTTTTTGTCCCCGTCATCCTCCACTCTTTTCTCTTAATAAAAGCATGTATGAGTTTTCCTTCCATCACCTATTATCCTCCCTAATTGATTTTTCCAATTCGTGAACTCCTAGACAGATTTGGAAGTTGCTTTATGCACCTATGGGGGATTTGCTTAGTTTTAGTAAGCTTTCTTTTGACCAATTCGAATGGCATCCCAATGAATTCTAATCTCTCATGTAATTATTTATTGTGGCAGCCTATGACTTCATATGGTTGGCTATTGTATACTTATTCAATACAGATTAGTGTTCTGCTCCATATTCAGTCTCCTTTGTGTGTAATTTGCATGTGTAATTGACAATTTTTGTGAGTGTAATTGTTCTAACACCTGGGTTCAATTTCTACAGGAATCTTTTGTCATGATTCCCTCATCACTTGGCGATGGAGTCCTATGTGATGGGCTTGAATTCCATGGAAAGTATCTTGTTTAAATATTATATGATATCTCTGAAAAATCCCTTGAAACCCTTGCATATGGTGCCTTGGGTTTTGAAACCGCACACTTGGTAGCTTGTTGATGGTGATGTATGGTCCTCTATGTGGTTATATGGATATTGATATGTAGAGCCCATGGAATTGCCTTGATATGTTGAAGAATAATTTGAAACTCTTGTAGTTGGCGGTATGGTCTTTGGCACCCTCGTGTGTGGGTTCTTTGATGTCCTGAACATATTGAAGAATTTAAGGGTATTAGACCAAGAATTTTCAAATAAAACCATCATAGGAAGATAGTCTTCGTCAATCCATTTCCGTTGATATGTGGAGCATCTTCTAACTCCTTACGGTTGAAGAGATATGTATTTTTGAAGTTGACATACCCCGCCTTTTTGGATGAGTCGAACAAACAAAAGAGAATTTAATTATTTGCTATTTTGAATTGCATGTCAGCCAATTTAAGGTACTAACTTTCCTCAACAATCTATATAAATAGAATATCAAACACACTCACACTCTCTCTCACACACACACATATGTGGGAGTTACCCAACTAAGAAATGATTGTGACTTTAAGACATTACTTTGATAGAATTAGACATTTTGAAAATGAAAAAATTATAATTTTTTTATTTCTCAAAATCTAATTTTAATTGTAAAAATGAATTCAATACCTAAAAAAGTAGTAATATGGCATACAAAACATACAATTTTAACAACTTATATTTAAATCCCAACTAGACTTTGAAATGTTTATCAAAACTTACAATAATAGAAACTTCTATAAAACATGAAAAATCAATAATGAAAGGTTAACCACATATAGTTTCTCAAATGAAATGTTAACCACATATAGTTTTTCAGAGCGACCAATATTACTAGAAAGTTTAATAATTATATTAAAAGTGCGTTGAACTTAAGTATTTTCAAGTTGTGCTATACTTTAAATATATAAAATAAGCCTCAAACATAAAAATTGAAGGTTAACAATATAGTTTCTCTTGGCGAGGAGAAATGATAGTAATTTCCATTTATGATCTAGGACTATATACATATAAGACTAGTTCTATAAAAACATGAAAATTTAACTATATAACTGCAAGAGAGCAAATGAACATCAAATTATGTGAGACAAATAACCTCCTTTCATGTTGACGTTTATATAATAGACAAGAAAATTATGGAGGCGGGAGACCAAAAAGAAGACTAGCTACGAAACATGAGCACAACAGTAGAAACTTAATTTTGTTGTCCATGGTATAGTGATGATGGCCTTGATCGCCTCTGTTTTACAAAGATGTGCCACATATTGACTGATCCATCCAGGATCCCACTAAAAAACACAACCCTATTTTCTTCCTCAACCCTGGCTGCAATACATTTTATAGGGCCGCTATGGGCTTTTATGACTGTCGAACACGTGTGCTTGTCAGAGACCAACATTCCTCTACTCCATACATGAATCGTTGCATCGACGGATCCACTCAATAACAGATTATAATTACCACTCACTGTTTCCAGGCACAGTACTGCGCGCACATGCCAACGAAGGGTCACGGCTTGGCGCATTTGGATGGACGACTATCGCTCTTTTTCCCACCAAATAATATCACCATTCGATGATCCTCCCATGTACAAAGTGGATCCATTCGAATTCACAGAAAATTTTGGGTTTGAGCTTGAGATCTTGTTTTTGTTTTTCCCACGAAGGGTTGTCAACAGAACATGTGGTGACGGCCCAAGATTTTTTTCTCCATATATTCACTGTGCAGTCATCGGAGCCGGTGATTATCAATCCATCAGGGCCGGCGGCAATGGCGTTCACGGCGTCATCATTCCTGAATTGTTTCAATGCAATCGAGATCTGATGTTCGCCATACCTTCACAGTCTTATCCGAGGAGCCCGAATAGGAGAAGTCGTCGTTGAATGCCAAACAACATATCGCGCCAATATGCTTCTTTGATTTAGGGTTTTCACCAATAACATCGCGTACTTTCGGCTTCACCCAGTGATGAATCGAATCCAGCAGCTTCGGTATTGCGTCCATTCACTTGTGGACAGCCCCAGGATTCGAACCCGAGCGGCGCTAGATGTGGATCTTGTGGTCCGCATGGGCGGTGAAAAGATTGTCCTCGATTAGCAACATTTCTCTCATAATGCCATTCCAAGAATGGAGGCGGCTGCTTTCAACAACATTTTCCCCAACGAATTTCCATGATCTGATCATGTTGCATTCAGAGCCGATGTACACCATCCCGTCCAGGGATCAAATTTGAAGGGCAGGGTCCCATTTCACTTTGAAGGGCTGTCAGATATTGAACCCTTCATAGTTGACATGTAAAAATAAATCCTTCTTTTCATTTGAAAATGTAAAAGTACATCAAAATTTTAGTGCCTTTAAACACCAGACAGAGTTCAAAGAGTTCTCTAACTTGAAGCATTGTGGTAACACCAAGTGGGGTAACCTCTTATCAAGGCCTGGTCTATGCAAGTAGTTTCAGAAAGGTACATAACATTACAAGAAGAAAGGTACATAAGATTCCAAGAAGAAAGGTACATAAGATTTTATGCAGTGGACCTATCTTAAATTTGCGAAAACCTAACTTCCACGTTGGAAGTTATTGAGTGAAATGTTTGGGGTGTTGTTGCTGAGCCAGCAATGAACTGCTACATGCTTAAGCACAGAGCATTGAATTGCTGGCTCGTTGATATTCATGAACTGCTTTCATGCAAGTTGCAACATACAACATTTTGACCGCTTTCATCTTATAATACCTCAAATCAGAAAATCAGAATTGGAATGAATGAATTGAACAATAGCAAGGACAACACGTCTTCTGCTATTAAGATGCCCTGAATTAAAAAACCCTCACATAACCCGAAACTTTGAAAAAATCTTAAACTAACATCTTATAATACCTAAAATCAGAAAATCAGAATTGGAATAAAGGAAAACCCCTCACATAACTCAAAACTTTGAAAAAACCTTAAACTAACATCTCATAATAACTCAAATCAGAATTGAAATAAACGAATTAAACAATAGCGAAGACAACACCTCTGAGTCTTCTGCCATTAAGATTCCCTCAATTAAAAAAACCCTCACATAACCCAAAACCACACCGCTAATGGTTTTTTGACTTCACAAAATTCCAGCGAAAACAAAGCTTTGGAGGTCCCTTTTGGTAAACCAGATACTATGCCTGACCTGCTGAAGGGCTCAAGTTTGAAACTCGGTCTCTCATATGATTTTATGTTCAAACTTACTATCATTATAATAAGTGCACAATCCTCCCATGGTGACAAGGGATCACTGCTGCAGACTAAAAAATTTGGCTAGGGCTTCAGACTAGGGCTGCAGAATAAGGCTAGGGCTGCAGACTAAGGCTAGGGCTCCAGAGAAAATCACTACAGAATTTATAGTAATTGCAGGAGAAAAACTACTGACATTGTACCCAAGAAAATCACTCGTCTCTTACAATGGCTGAAGAAGAGAGCAATTTATCTCTTAGAAAATCTTTAAGCCATTTAGTATCAGCTGCTTATTTTATATCGGAAGAAGACCAATGCATCGTGTACATTCATGAGCTATATTGTTAATTGGCATCAGTGACAACTAGTACAAATCTGGAGCTCGAGACGAGTTTCTTGGACAATAATTATTACATGAGATGATGAGAATACGAGGAAAACTTCAAGGTTGCCATAATGGAAGCCGTGCATGGGCAGGCCCCAGAATTCAAGACAAGTTCAAAGAACAGTAATTAAGTCAGCGATCTCTTGCATAAAATAATACAGGGAAATTAGGGCGGCCTACCATCACATTAAATTTAATTAAAGTCAAGCTATCACTTACATAAATAACTGATAGAAAGTTGTCTGGCCGGCCTTGACATTAACAAGAACATTGAATGAATTCATGAATGCGCTTCACGTTTGGCGTGTGAGACTGGAAAGATGAAGCTTCCAAGTAACTGCAAAACCGTTTCTACATCATTGGTCTGTGAAATAATCACATTCCCCATGCATAGGAAACTTACAGAGAGATGCCATTGAACTAACAGTGACTAAACGTCAATTTTATGTACATATTTTTCAATGTACTTTCATTTTCAACAAACCATCTAGTCTGGATGGCTGATCAGATTCAGCATTGAGGGTGATAAGACTCCCAAAGGAGCTCTCTGCTCTTTCTAATCTTGTCTACATTTGATGATGAAATCTTTTACTTTTGACAATGTTGAATTGAAAAATGGTAACTTTGCAGTTTAAGATAGATGTTTTTTTTTTAATTGGAGGAACTGAATAGTAAAATTGCAACCATCACATTAATAACAGAGATGGATCAAGAAAAAGACCTCAAATTTATAACAGAGATGGATCAGAAAAGAGACCTGAGATCCTTTTTAAAGTATCATAATCACTATTCATTTATATCAATTTGACTTACTTCTTCATTTAGTATATGAATTTGACTTAATTCTTCATTTATACTCATTCTATAATTCATGGCAGTAGCTTAAATCTGAGGTCAAATGGTGTCTTTCCAATGGCTAAGACAGTAGGTTAAATGTCGTGTTTTCAATCTCCAAGATATGTATTTTGAATTTTATTAATCTATATTTCTAACAAATTTATAATTGAGGTAGATTCAAAGTGTTAAATTGGATTTCTAATTACTTATGTATTAGAATGACGGGTTGATATTGACTCAAATTTGGAAATCTATAATACATAAACTAAGCAAAAATAATAAGCACTTGATGAATATCAAATAAAATATTTTGCCTTAATTCACTATTTATAGAATGAACATAGCATCACATTCTAGTGAGATATCCTTTCTCCTGATAATACATAAACTAAGAAAAAATAATAAGCATTTGATGAATATCAAATAAAATATTTTTCCTTAATTCACTATTTATAGAATGAACATAGCATCACATTCTAGTGAGATATCCTTTCTCCTGAAGATGGTAGAATCCAAAACATACCTAGAGATCGACATTACAGACAAACATAGGTTTCTTGGTTGAAATAAAATATTTTTAATTATCTATACATTTTTAGTATTGTATTTTGAATTTTATCGATCTATATTTCAAACAAATTTATAACAGAGATAGAATCAAAGTGCAAAATCCATTGTCGTATTTGGATTTCTAATTATTTATATTTCTATCAAATTTTTAAAAGAGAGATCTGAAAAAACAAAAAATAATAAAGTTGATTTATCTTAGTTATATTTCTAACAAATTTATAATAGAAATAGAATCAAAATGCTAAATCCATTTTTGTATTTGGATTTCTAATTATCTATATATGAATCAAAATTTTAATAGAGAGAACTAACAAAAAAAAACATTAAACTTGATTTATCTTGGTTAAATCTAGGAGTAGTCTGAATTAGTTGTAAAATGGTATTTTTCTATTAGTTTAGATACCAAAAGGGGAAATGGTGTTTTTCTATTTACTCAAAATAATAAGTGGAGAAATGGAATGTGAATTAGTGTTTTTTTACCAAGTTAAACTAATAAGAAGGAAACCAGTTTTAGTTTAAGATTTTATTAACATCATTTTTAATTGATGAAATCTTAAATATTTGATGTTTCAATTAGAAGCTTAAAAGAAAAAATTAAAATATAAATCCACTCTCTTCTTCTTGATACAAAATTTCACTTAGATAAGAACCCATAGAAAAAATCAATTATAAAAAACAAGTTCTGTATGCAGAAGAAATCTTAATTTAGCATGGATTTATACTGGTATCGAAAAGCAAAAAAGACTCTGTTGTTCATAGAATAGTTCAAAAGATGAACTTCTCTTCCCCTGAATTGCCCTCTCTGTGTGAAGTCAGGGTCACTAACTTGCCATGAATATATATGAAGCCATGATTAAAAGAGATCGTTCATGAAATTACCAACCTGATTGTTACAGGTCGTTCAAAGTACCAAAAAGTCAGAATATATCCATGGAAAAGTACCAAAAAGTCAGAATAAATCTGGAAAGCACTTCCAGATTTACGATTAGAGCGAAGAATGGTTTAATACAAGCATGGTTCATACAAGGGATTGGTAGAGTCTATAAATCTGAGAAGATTGAGTCCAGTACTAGACTAGTATCTAGTGGGCTTGGAAGCGATGGGCTTACGCAAAATAAAGAGAGACACTTGTAAATTCAATTAAAAAAGAACTTAAAAGAGTCGATGTAAATTTGAGAATCTTGAGTCCACTAAACTGTTGTGGGCTTGGATGATGGGGCCTAGAGTTTTGGGAGTCTCCCACTATGGTTTGTAAGTAGAAATTACAAAAGCGAAATATTTTACCTTATGTCCGTGTGTACTATTTTCCACATGCAATTTCATCATCGTTTTCAAGACCAGTACAAAACAGTGAAAAGTTATCACAATCCTATTTAATTCTATTCACATGTTCATTCCATGGCTAAAAAATTATCATAATCCTTATTGATTTCAATTCACAAATACACAAATCCTTGGCTACAAATCACTCAGAGTTTGTTAAGGCTGTCACAATTTAGAATATACAGAGAGAAGGAAGCCGGCAATGGCATCCATCAGAGGCTCAGTATTTGACATATGTTTTGTATAAATATATTGCAACAATATATGGTCATAAATAGCATTTAGATACTGGAAACTGGCCGGAAGGGAAGGATACATTTGTGGGAAACTGTATATAAACAGGGAAGAATACAACAACCAGTAAACTGATATGGCATATTACAGAATGGAAATATTACATTAATACGTAACACCAACCATTTAAACAGAAATGGCCACAGTACACACGTAACACTAACCAGTTGAACTACAATGGCCACAGACGCCAGTGGGGACCCTCCGATTCATGGCTATAACTCAAGTCTGCAAACAAATTAGGACTCAGGACTCAGGAGAGTGGGACAAAATTGCAAGGCACGCCTGGTAAAACTCATTACTTGACATTACACTGTAACCCTCCACGGAGAAACCACAACGAGCCCAAGACAACTACCCGTCGGCCGCTATGTTCATATTAAGCAATCCATCTATAAACTTTAAATGAAGCCGTGGGAAGCCCTAAAAAACAAATTTGAAATCCAGAATAAGATGGATAAAATAGTGTACATACCTGTAACTTCATTTTTCTGCTTAGTCGAATCACATTCACCAATTCTTGCTTCACTTATTTCGATTTCGAGTGATCCCAAGCTCCCAGAGTCCCTGCAAATTGGTTTATTTTGGGCTGTTTAGAGCTGCCAACTGCAAATTGAAATGGCTGGGCAATGGGTGGGATGACTCCTTGATCTTCGAACAGCTGGGCCAAAACACAAACCTGGAACTCCCCTGCACTAGCAACTTGAAACCCTAGGTCCAAAATGCAACTTTCCAACAACAGACTCCAATCTCCCTTGACCAGCCAGAACAACACGTTACACAACCTCTCCAGTTCAACAATTCAGACAATAAACCCCACCAAACAAGAACTCTCAACAGTGGAAACTTAGACTGCAATTCTCATCCACAGGAAACCGAGAGCTCCAGGTCGTAAATGCAAGATTGAACCCCAATTTCCTTCCATGGACCAGATTGCAACTCCTCTAGTCCAACAATTCCAACGAGAAATGTCACTACTCACAAAAGAATAAACCCGTGAACAAGGATCAAATAAAATCCAAATGAAAACCCTAAATTCTAATCCTATGCAAATTGCAAATTTGTAATCCATATTATCCATTCCAAATTCCAATTCCATCGAAAATTCAAAATTGTACCCAGTTACTAGTACCCACGGCCACTACTACATTGATATCACAACACTGCAGCCTGCAGGATCCATTTAAAACCAAAACAATGGAATCTGTGAGAGGACTCTTCACTCAGGGGAGGAGTTAATATGGAATGATAGATTACCAAATTCCAATTAAGTGATTACACTAAGCCTGATTCACCGAGGACTCGGATCCTTTCCAACCTTTTATAAAAGATTTATGCCCAAAAATTTTCAGCTACAAAGACTTAATAACCCCAAACTTATTGAGTAAAAATTTGGAAAATATTGAGGTTCTTATAGTGCAGAAATTAATAAATATTATCATTGAAAACACTATGATCCTTTTCTTAAAAGTCAAGTGTGAGGTTAATAGAAGCCGCATCCGGGAATCGTCTTGGACATTTTTGTTCTTTAGCGACTGTCAACCTAGGCGTTTTGTTGTTGTTTTTTCAGAACCCTTTTCCCCTATGAATACACCTACCTCGAATGTCACTTTCAGTTACTTCTAGTCGGTTTGGGAAATTTCGAAAACTGAAGTTGAACCCTGGTTATGTGGTGCTATTTTTGCATCAGTAAGAAGTGTTAAAATTTCTTTATCCTTTAAAACACAAGAAGTACAGCCTAGTAGGTCTCACCTAGGTATGCACGACATCTTGGTGTTTTCATGCTAAAACCTAGGTTTCGAACTGAGGTAGGTTGAGTAATTTATTAACCTATTCCTACATGAAAATCACAGTTTCATAAAATCAAGACTGCTACTGTTGGATTTCGCAGTAAATCTACAAGGGCGTTTTTACTAGATAAAAATATTCAAAAATACATGTACAATAAATTCTTAAAATGGTAGGAATTACTGCGAAAGGAACCTTGGAGGTCACAATAATATTTTCGTAGATCCCAGCGATGGGGCCGCTTTGCCACCAAATTCGACCAGTTCCTGTATGTTTACTGCTTACCCAGATGCAAATGGAGTATGCCTGATAGTCAGGAAATTTTCCTCCACGACCTTCGAGTAAAATAAAAAATCGGGTTATAAAAGTTATGGAAGAAAAATCCCTCCGGAAAAAAAAAACAAGAAGAAGACAAATTGGAATAACAATGAATTTACCCGAATCTGTTTTACCATCATATTTTCCTATTGTTCGCGCCTATAGGGGTTACACCAGGTTTTTGAAGTGTGTTACATTTAGGGACAAGTACCCCCTTAAGTCTGCAAAAATTTGGGACCAGTGTTTTTCTTCTTCAGCCGCGCTAAGGACGACTTTAACCCCAAAACCGATACCTTGAAGAGTATGGTAGTGTAACCCGAGGTCCGAAATTTGAATCACTGTTTAATGTATTAATATTAAAAATAATTTAATATTATGTATTTCAATTTCCGGGTGACGGGTCCCACTGTCCACATGGCACAAGCCCCGGCCCCCAGCTGCCCTAGACTCAGCCCACTAAAAAACTATTGACGTGAAGATTTTGGATCATCCCTTCCAGCGAAATTTTTAAAAACATTTTACCATTTCCTGATTGATGGGCATATTTCAGTAATTGAATTTATTTCGCATGTTAAAAAAAAAATAGGTCTTCTATGATGGGTAAAAGGGTCCTTGACGGGCCCTGAAGGCTTCAAATTTGGAGCCTGCTTGTGCGTGAAGAAAACTTGAGGAAAGTTAACACTATTGAAATTTTCCCACTAGTTCTTGAATGTGGAAGATGCCCTAGATAAAAGGTATGGAGACCATGGATCGAGATGATACATTGAAGGTTGCTTGCTGAAAATATCCATTCATGCGGTGATGCTTGAGTCATGGTTTCTTGGGTTTCGATGGAATTTGGCTTGAGAGATGGCCACCATTTTTACGATTGGAACCTGTAATGAAAAGCACACATAATTTGGGGATGAAGTCTTTAGGCAGTCAAGGAAGGACCAAGAATAGAAATGATATATTGCAGACTCCATTGACGAAAAGTGATTCTCACAAAGTGATTTGTTAGAGCAGGGTGCCCCCATCGATGAGCCACCTACAACATTAGAGAAAATGATGAGAAGGATGGGAAGAATGTAAGGCATGGCATGATGAACAAGAAAGAGAGCATGAAAACAAGAGAGAATGAAGAAACAAATAGTGATGGTGTAGTCACCATGAAGACACATGGCAAAAATTAATGGAGCATTTTACAAGTAATTGGGCATATGGATGTAAGACTTGGTAAGGCATGCATACCTTTAGTAACTCATCCGTAAAGTCTAGGAAGACCTAGGTGATAGGCGGCATCCCTCGTAACTCACCAGTAGAGTTATATTGACCTAGGTGATAAGGGGGACATGTGAAGATTCCTTGGTTAAACCTTTGAGGGGGGTTCGTGAATTAGTGCAAGCCAAGTTTAAAGGGGGGATTTTTAGGGTTAACCTTGACTTGGGAATGAGTTAAAGTTGGTTTAGGTCTAGCACATGGTTTGCATGCAAGGAATTATTTATAAGGCTTGAGGAGGATCCATTGTAAAGTGGCTTGGAGATGAGTTGTGTCTAGCTCACTTGCGGTTTTGAACATGTAATAAAGATCTTCATTGGATGGTTTTTCCCCACATGGGGTTTTCCATGGTAAAATTATGTGTCTCTTTAATTGTTACTACATGGATTTGTGTTATCTCATTATTAAATACTAATAGAATCATAATAGGTCTATCCATAAAACTCACTCACTATCCTATTCTAGATTCCATGGAGTCTATGATCCTTCACATTGCATCATTAGAACCATCACCATGAAGTTTGATACAAGTTCCTACAGAAACAAATATAAGGGATTAAGGGAAATGAATGCAAGAATATCAAAAGAGTACAAAAAAGAGGTAGGAGAAAAAAGTAAGAGATGAAAAGCAACAAATGATAATCAAAATGATGTCTTAAGATGGTATGTAGTGCAACATATAATCCCAATTCTAACAAGCACGAGTGATTTTAGATCATATGATTATCAAGTGAGTTTCAAAAAGTTTCAGAAAATAGACAAGGTTAATTTCTTTAGATAGACAATTGACATGATATGCAACAAGTTTATACAATCCATAAAACAAAAAATAAGTTCATAGTGTCTTTTCAAATATTGGAATATTTGTGGAAAGAAGATAAAGTCATTGTGAAAGCTAAACATGTGACAATAAAGGTCTTGAATAAAATATAATGGAATTAAGTGTAAACACAGGGGGTAGTGAACCTTTTGTAAACATTTTGAAAAAAGGACAATAAGATAGTATCTCTAAATAAGAAATTAAAAATCCCAACAATGGACCTAGTGTAAACTCCAGATCTAAGTTAAGTTCAAGAGGAAACTGAAAGATATCGTGCAAACATGCTGTACATTCATAAGTTGGCTGAAGAGATAGAGGAGGAAACAAAGTAGCTTTAAATCCAAATTGATGTATTAAAGATGCAGGAATCCTATATATATACATAGAGAAAGTTATTCCAACTGCATTTCCCACTATACGAGAAGGAAAAAGTTCAGTATAAGGAGAACCAAGTGTAAGTGAGCCTAAGTAGCCTGGAGTATAGATAGAGTTAGTAAATGTCGATTATATGGAGGAAGATAACATCATTCTAGAATGAACAATAGTAAACAAATATAAGGACCCTCAGATAAAGGATTTGGAAGATGACCTCAATCCAAAGAATGATAAAATAGTTGACCCAGAGGGGGATATAAGTAAGAAAGATGATCACATCTTAGATCTAAAAAGAGAGATTGATGACCTCAAAGGTTACATGAATTATTTACAAAGGGATTATCTATTAATTTTTTTATGGTTATACAAGATATAACAACATCATAACCATATACAAAAGGATCACTGGAAGATAGACAAGAATAACCACACGAAATAACGTGTAAATATTTATCGTGGGAAACCCTTATGGGAAAGAAAAACCAACTAAACTTACTCTATATAGACGTATCAAAAGTGCAAACACAAAACCCCAAACGGGTGCTCCTTCTCCTAGCAGATCTCTCTCTCTCTCTCTCTCTCTCTCTCTCTCTCTCTCTCTCTCTCTCTCCTATGCGCTACACACAAGTTAGTGTGTGTTCAAATGAGGAACACACCTCCTCTGTTTATACTCTTTCTTCCACTTGACTTTTTCCCTGATAGGTATTCCCAAACAAACTTACTATGCCGAATTCACCTAAGAATACACAAAACAATATAATATTATATTTTGGAGCATTCTATTGAGCTGACTTACAATGAAGGTTTTACCTCAAGAGTTTATGATGACCAAATACAATAGTAACATCCCGACAGAGGAATAAAACATCTGCGATAGGTTACATCAATAAAATACATTTAGAATATTCTTTGATGTTACAATATTTCAACACTTCCCCTTAACAAGAAGGGTATTCTACTCACAACAACATCAATTGTAGGAGAAAGGAGAGAGAGCATTTGCAACATCATCAAGGTGATACATTTATACATCATTGGAAGTTTTCAACAATCATCAACAACTAGAATAGTTACTGGAACATATTCAACATCTTCAGTGCTGGAACATCATTTTCTACATCACCGATTCTTCATCTTTGATCTTCCTCTTCTGCAGCACTCGATCACTTGACCCTTTGTAGCACTCGATCGCTCGATCCTTTGCAACAACACTTGATCTCTCTATCAACATTATCATCTATAGAAACATAACCTCTAGCACACATGATCCAATTACGAGATGATTAATCCCTAACACTTTTGGACATAAGTCCAAGGATGCTGCAATCCCGATTCACTTACAGGATGGTCAATCCCTCTCACTTTAGGAAATAAGGCCAAGGATGATGCAATCCTTATCCACTTATGAGATGTTAAATCCCTCTCATTTTAGGAAATGAGTCCAAGGATGATGCAATCTTCAGCCACTTACAGGATGGTCAATCCCTCTCACTTTAGGACAGAAGTCCAAGGATGATGTAACACTGAGCTACTTATGGGATGGTCAATCCCTCTCACTTTAGAACATAAGTCCAAGTATGATGAAATACCATGCCCTTATGGGATGGTCAATCCCTCTCACTATATGACATAATTCCAAGGATGATGCAATCATGATCCACTTACGGGATGGTCAATCCCTCTCACTCTAGGACATAACTACAAGGATCATGCAATCCTCATCTTTCACGGAGAAAAAATTATACAGATAACTTTAGGACTAATGTCTAGGGATGATACAATCCCACTGCAACATCATCAGCCTACTCCCCCTTTCGAGGAGGTTCCACATCATCAACTTGATCCCCTTTTCGAGGAGGGTCCGCATCATCAACCTACTCTCCCTTTCGAGGAGATTCCCCATCGTCAACATTCTCCCCCTTTCGAGGAGGGTCCACTTCATCAACCTGCTCCCCCTTTCGAGGAGGGTCAAAATAATAAACCTGCTCCCCCTTTCAAGGAGGGCCCACATCATCAACCCACTCCCCCTTTTGAGGAAGGCCTATAACATCATCATTGTTTCTTCTTACAAGGAAGGTCTATATCATCATCATTGTTTCTCCTTATGAGGAAGGTCTTTTTGAACTACACCAATCTTGTTGATGCAAAAAATTTCTCACCTATCTCTATATGGTATAAACCACATACATGCACTATTTCCCTACCATTTTCCCTTACCTTTGACCTCCACAACTATGACTTACCTTCATTCTCTCTTAAAAAAGGCCAAAAAAACCCACAAAAGGCCAAAAACGCTCACAAAAGGGCTAAAAACTCCCAAAAGAGCTAAAAAACACAATAAGGGCTTAAAACCCCTCAAAAGGGATTAAAACCCTAAATAGGGCTTAAAACCCTAAATAGGGTCCAAAACCATAAAAGAGAGAAAATGACAAGAAAAAACTAGAAAATAGTGTGGATGTCTCCATCACAAGACTCACTTATTCCTTCTTCCATTATTCTATTTCATGAGTATGGGGAGAAACCATAATTATCAAAGTACTCACATCATTTTTCCAATCATTCCATAGCCCCACCATCTCACATCCAGTACATAGAGGAATCCTCCGTACTAACCAACCTGTGGCGAGGCGACCCATTTTCAAGTTCAAGGCACGGTGGCCCATTTTCAAGAAAACGAGAAGGTATACTTGTCATATTTTTTGTTTGTTTAGTTTAATCATAGTTCCTTATAGATTTTGTGTTACTAATATTATTGTTTGTTGTATATTTTCCATGACGAACTCTACCCTTCTATCCCATTGACAGAAGGGAGGTTCTTTTGCACGTAGCAAGGGTGAAAACCATGCTACAAATATTGTCACGGAAGTATTCAAACTTTACTAGAGATAGAGGCATGGTTAACACATCAACAACTTGCTCATCAGTACTCACATATTGGAGCTTTATAGGTCCCTTGTGTACGATATCCGGTATATAAAAATACTGGATTTCTATTGGTTTTGGCTTGGCATGGAACACTAGGTTCTTCGTAATCTGTATAGAAATCTCGTTGTCACATAGAATCACTGTGGTATCTAAATCTAGGTCAAATAGACCTGACATCAACTTTTGAAGCCATATGGATTCACAACTAGCAGAATAAGCTTCTATATACTTTGCTTCAGCTGTACTGAGAGTAACACTAGACTTCTTCCTACTAAACCATGAGATCATGGTGGACCTGAGACAATAAAATCCACTTGAGGTGCTCTTTTTGTCTGAGGTACTTCCATCCCAATATGCATCTGTATATCCATAGAATCTGTAGTGATGATCTCCAACATAATATAGACCAAATTCTATCGTACCTTTCAGGTACCTCATCACATGCTTTGTAGCTATTAGGTGAGAACACCTAGGTTTAGCTGGATATTGACTCAAGGTGTTCACAACAAAGCATATATCTGGTCTGGTATTTGTCAGATACATCAATGACCCAATAATTTGTTTCCACCGAGTCACATCCACTAAATCTGATGATTCATCAGATAAAAACTTCAGGTTGGTATCCATGGGTGTGGTCATGGGTTTACAATCCAACATATCAAATCCTTTTAAGATTTCCACAACATACTTTCCCTAGCAATAGTTTGCGAAGCCACATTGCTTCACTATAGGTTGAACATGCTTCAATGTACTCATCCTCTTCATGAGATCATACCCAATGCCAAACATCCTAAGGTTCTCTTTTTGTCCTCAACACTTCCTCTTTGCATCTACAATGAGTTCATCCTTTCAAGTCATCGACATATCCCAGTCTTCCGCATTCAACCTTAAAGGTTGGAACCCACTTTACTCTTGGTAAATCCTTAGTCCATCAGGAAGTTGTCCATTCTATCGTACTGTGTTGAACTTGAATATCACCTGCATTCACTCCCACTGAAGCCGAGAATCATCCTCCTTATGCATTTTGTACTCTATGTATCAAAAAATCATGTACTGGAGTTATAGGTAGCAACCGCTGCTAATGATCTTCTATGTATCCATATTAGGTCACTAGATACCAAGATCGTTTAGCTTGTAGCTTGTTGAAAAGTTCCTCTTGCACCCATATGTGAGCTTGGTTTCTTCTATAGGCTTGCATATTCAACCTTGTAGCAAAGGTTAATATATTCATCACTCTAGATGATATTCAATCTTCTTATGTAACTAGATTTTCTTACCTATGGGTTCCTTTTGAGCTCATATCAAACCTATTCTGCACATGTGGTTCTTTTCTTGATATATACTTCTACTTTACTAGAGAAGTGTATACGATCAATGGAGTATGTCATTCCATTATCTATTCCCTCTTTCTGAGAAAAACCACGAACCTTTCTTTGTATACTTTTTCTTGTAGATCCACATGGAAGACACTACGGACTTCCCTTCAGGTCTCAGAACCACATCTTATACATCATTCCCCATGATCAACTGGTACTCTTTGATAATATAAGTTTCTTCCATTTATCCTTGGATACTTCTTCATAGATGGAAGGGTCTGCGTCAATGATGTCACTCAACTATGCCACATAACTAGAGTGTATTTGAGGCCTCTTACTTTATTTGGAATTCCCTTCATACTTTTCTTCATCTTGAATGATCTCTCATTCCCAAGGTGGTATTCATTTATCGAGGTGGATCTACCACCCTCTTATATTCTTTTGAATCTCTTTATTCTTTCAAGGTGTCTCTGACCTTGGGAGCTTCAGGTTCATCTTCATGTACATTTATTGGAGTGAATCTTGAACTATCCTAACTTGTTCTTCAAAACAAGTCTCATAATTCTTTTCTTGTAGGTGATTGTATGCGACCTTTATTACAAGTCAAATCTACCGGTTGCATGGTTAGAAAAAATTCACAAGACATATTCATAATGACAAATTCTTATGCATATAGATATAATCATGCAACTATTTCAGCCCATACAACATTCATCCATATCCCATATACACACGGAAAATTTATATATTCCTTCCATAACTACCATAACATTATTGAGATTGTGCACTATCCCAATATGTCAGCAAAGAAGTTTCATTCTAGATAAGTAGTAATGGAGTGTTGTATAGAACCATAGGCTACTTACCCATAACATGCATATTAGTAGTATATTGTTCATTAATGCAAACATTCTATCATGCATAATAGATTTCATAGATATGTACACAACTAAACAATGTCATATAAGCAACTAGATGTATAGGAAAGGACAATTCAAATACTTATTTTTGTTTGTTTGTTATATTCCTTCTTGATCCTTATGTCTTGGAGCCTTCTACTAATTTTGGGAACTTGTGTATTAGTTCTAAGTGTCACTAATTTCATTCTTTCTTATCCAAATACTGAAATGGATAAGATTATGATCTTTGTCTTCACTAGTAGAATTCATATTCCTCATCACTTGAGGAATCTTCAATGGTGTGAGCATGACGTATTTTCTTATTTGAATTCTTTTTGAAGAAGCCTCTATTTTTGGGATAATCTCTATAGTGTCCCTTATCATCACAAGTGTAGCATCGAATTTTGGAAGGATCTCTTCTCAATTCCTTTTGTCTTTTGCTGCGATGATGGTTCTCCTTTCTTTTTGTGATTTATTCAGGAGTGAACTGTGAGAGATTGATCTACAATTTCTCCCATCTTCTCCTCTCTTGTTATGAATCGATCTTCTTCTGGTGTGCATTATTTCCATAGTATGTTGAAAGATATCAGATTATTTCTTGCACATAATCCTTAAATGAGTCCCATGATCTTGGGAGTCCATTCAAGGTGGTCATAACAATATCACTTTCTCTTTGACTGCTTCAAGTTGTTCTTTGATTTGAGAAACCCTTGTGAAGTGAGGATGCATGGTCTATGAGTTCGATATCTTCACATTATTTAGTTGGTTCCTCAATGTCACCTTCTTCATACTGAACATATCATTGGGAGTCTACAAGGATGATACAAGTGAGATCCAATGGAGGCGGAAATAATATTCTTGGCTTTAACTAAGTCCTTCTTGTGCTTTTTCTTCATCTCCCTCTGGATCTACGACTTCTTCTTTGACATAGTTCTCCAGGTCATGCTTCATGTATGAGAAGCATTGTATACTTCCATGATCAAAGATTATCGATTCTTTCAATATTGTTCTCAATCTTGGTACTGTTTGTCATCATGATAAAAATGAGAACCTCAAATGGAAATAGATAGAACTTACCAATGAGATTGCTTCAACTTGATGCTTGCTTGAAGGTTTTTCTATAATACTGCTTCTGGTGCACCTAGGGTTTGATAGAGAAACCGTAAATTTTCAACTTAGGTATCTTTCATATATTATTGTATAGAAATATGTGCCTCCTCAAGGTGAGCTGAGCAACATACTTATTTTCCCAAAACTATGGAAACAAATGCAAAATATATGATGCCCTAGTTGTCTCCGACAATAGCGTTAGGTAAAAAATTGAAAATCCACAAAATTATAAAATTCTTACATATAAATATGAACCCTCCTAGGGATAGTTTGATGGTCCTCCTTTTTCAACTGATAGGTGGAGGGAAGTGCCCAGAACAGGAAGTCCTAGTTGTTTTTTTCTCTAGTTTCTTCTGCAGAATTGACCGATCTTGTTTCTACTATATACCCAAATTTTCTTCTCCTGAAGGTCTGAAAATTCTTCCTGTAGTATCCTTGTATGTCTTATTTCCAACCCCATAGTTTAGGGCAGAGTTGGATTCACCAAGTGGGACTTATGCAAATTTTCCCAAGGTGACTTAATTTAGGACTATTCAGCATAGAGAAATTGTATGAACTTCCATGTGTCACTGGTTCACCTTCGGGGCATGAAAATTTGACCACAAAAAATAAAGTTCTTTTAATATCTGCAACATCTTGAGAAATTTTATTTGGATCTTCCTATCCCGAGATATAGCAATTATCCCTATGTCACATGTTTAATGCTGAATTCTTGGAGAGGTTGGAACCATGAGTTGGATGAATCGTATCTCCTATATTATAAAGAATACGAGGATGAAACATTTACAAAGGGTACATAATTATTTGATATTCGTCCTGTCAAATTTTCTACTCCTGATGCTTCTCCAATATCAATTTATAGAGAAAGTACCAACCTGACCAGTTTTTTTCTTCTAGGGTTTTCAAGCATGAAACCCTAATCTTTAGTAGTTGTAGTAGTGTTTCGTCTTCAAAAATACTTATTTCAGGGTGTATCTGATACCGAATTAATTTTTTATGGTTATACAAGATATAGTAAAATCATAAACATATACAAAAGGATCACTGAAAGAAAGTCAAGTACAGCCACACAAAAGAACAGAGATTTATCCTAGGAAACCCTCATGGAGAAGAAAATCCAACAAAAATTCCTCTATATATATGTATCAAAAGTACAAAGACAAAACCCCAAGCAGGTGCTCCTTCTCTTAGTCTCTCTCTCTCTCTCTCTCTCTCTCTCTCTCTCTCTCTCTCTCTCTCTCTCTCTCTCTNGAGTGTTCAAATGAGGAACACACCTCCTCTATTTATACTCTTTCTTCCACTTGACTTTTTCCCTAACATACTGACCCCAATAAACTTAGTGGGCCAACATAATCCAGGAAGACTCAAAACAATATAATACTAATTCTGGAGGGTTCTATTGACCCAAATTACAACTAAGGTTTTAACTCGTGACTTTATGATGACCAAATACAATAATAACATCCCAATGGAGAAATAAAACATCTCCAATAGTTACAACAATAAAGTGCATTTATAATATTCTTCGAAGTTAAAATATTTCAGCATTCCCAAGGAGAGTAAATCAGGAGCTGTGGGACATGATTTCATAGTTGTTCATGAACAAATGGTATTTTTGTGAGTTAATGAAAGTAGAAATGGAAATGAAGTGGGTGGAAGCAATCCTGAAATATAAGACAAATCAAGATAGACAAACTATAGAGTATCTAAATGGCATAAATCAGAAGCACTTGGAAGACCTACATTTAGACAGTAGAACTCCAATAATCAAAGTAGCCTAGCAAATGATCCTGAAACAAACTCTGTTGAGAGTCATGCAAAACAACACCAAGAATATTGCAAATGACATTTCCTTAATGAAAATCATGTTCAGTAGATTAATAAAATTGGGACTACCCTCACCTTGGGATAGAAATGTAGAACTTTATTTCGAGAAGGTGTATAAATCACTTTTCACCTAGAAAAGAGATGAAGAATCCCAATAGGAAATCCTACAAGGAATGATTAATGGAGAGAAGTAAGTAAGTAGATTGAGACCATGTTTCCAGATCTGGATAATATTAAAGAGTATATTCTAATATTTAGAACCTTTGTATTATGAAAGGTGTTAAAACCTAATTTATATGCTCAAAAAATTCAAAATGAAATGTTCAATGATCCTAGGAATTAGTGCTATGGGGTATATAATGGAGCTTCAAGAGAAAATTTTCCCTAATAAATGAAGGCTATATGACCTTATGTTTGTTAGGATTAATAAATTCTCCTTTGTCCAATATAGTCTATTCAGTCATTTTTCCTAACTTAGGGGGTTATTATTACTGTACTAGAGTGTGGGTGACACACCTAGAGGTTATCTACCACTTACTGCATGTGCATGCATGACCTTATGTGCCTATGGGAGAAATCTCTACATTATAGGATCCCACTATGAGTCCCACGAACAACATCCATTAGTTGGTTGTGGTAGGTAAGTAGTTATGCTGAGTTAACCTCTAGTTATAATCTGTTAGATCACTTTCAGATATCCTAGTGCCAGTTTTGCATGCATGAAGGGAGAGTTGTGCCTTTTTCCCACCTATCAAATCAATTACCTGATTGTAGACTAATTTAGACATTCAAAGTTAGATTAATGAGTTCCAATAGTGATTTATGCTGTTGTAATTGTAACTTCAGAAGATATTCTGATGTATAGTACTATTGTATATTTTTGTACCCCCATCAAAGATGTGTGTTTCTCGTTTTGGGATGTCATCTTGTGTATGGTCACTGAGATAAACCCTCCATTGTAATTCAAGGCAATAGTCCCCAAGTTAAATAAAGGAAAATGCATTTATGTGTATTTTTAGGTAGGTCGACCCTACATGTAACTTGGAAGACCTAGTGTTTGAGTTAACAACTCAATGGAAGAATATACATAGGGGGGCACCCTCCTCATTTGTCACACATTTCACTTTCTCTCTCATGTGCGCTTTAGGAGAGAGAGGAAGAGGAGGGTCAAAGAGTTGTTGCATACATATTGTTCTTGGGTTATTCTATCTTGTCATCTTGTCTTTGTGACATAACTATTCTGAGAAAGTTTGCGGTGTTTTCTCCTTTATGGTTTCCCCAATGAAAATCTCAATGTCTTGTTTATCTTGTGTATCTTTGATGTATTTTTGTGCTTGTTATTCTTTCAGATAAAGATCCTAAGTAAATTAACTTAGAAAAAATAACATGGTATCACATCCACCCTAAACTAAGGAAATGTACAACTGAAATACTTCTACAATGGAAACTACTAGAAATTAGGGTTTCATGCTTGAAAACCCTAGAAGACTGAATCTGGTCATCTTGGAACTTTCGCTATAACACGATATTGGAGAAGGATCAAGAGCTGAAATGTTTACAGCCCAAAGATGAATTCTTTTTGTACCTTGTGTGATCTCATATTCAATATAATTCATGAGATATGATTCCTCCAAATTAGGGTTCCATCCTCCTCCAGAATACATTCTTAAACTGGTGACCTAGGAAGAATTGCTATATCTCGAGCTAGGAAGGTCCAAATGAAATTTATCAATATTTTGAAGGTATGGAACATATTATAGATTCTTTGGTCCTTTTTTTAGAACTCGAATGTAAAACATTGACACGTGGAAGTCTATACAAGCTCGCTATGCTGATTAGTCCTCAAAACAGTGACCTTGGGAAACTCATCACAAGTCCTACTTGGAGAATCCAAATCTGCTATAAACTACGGCGTTGGAAAGAAGACAAACTAGGCTACCTTATTGTGAAGTTTCAGACCATGAGGAGCATAAAATTCAAAGATACAATAGAATCAATATCAAACAATTATGTAGAAGAAATTGGAGAAACTAGGGATTCCTATTTTGGGAACTTTCCACCACTTTTTTTAGAAAAGGAGTACATTGGACAACTTGTATTAAAGAGGTGCATATTTCTATCCAACCATAATTTTGAAATTTCAAGTTTGTAAAATTAGGGTTTCTCTAGCAAACCCTAGATCAGCAAGATTCAGAACTAGGCTAGACACCTCAAATCATCCTTGTTATTTCCATTTGAGGTTCTCATTTCAAAATGACTAATCACACCTAGCTTGATGATAATATTGGTGAAGATGAAAAATTTCGAGCATGGAATTATAGGATCTCCCTGATTCTTGAAGAAAATGAATTAGATCAGTATATTGGTAAGAAAGTTCTAAGAGCCCGAGAAAGATGAGGCTAAGGCTAGAGCCAAGTGAATAATTGCAGATTCTATTAAGCCTCCATATCATCCCTCATGTGTCATCCTTGAAGACACCAAAGGAAGTGTTCAATGTTGTGACAAATCAATTGAAAACGAAGATATTGTTATAACCACCTTGAATGGCCTCCCAATATCAGTGGATTGATTCATTCAAGGAATGTGTGCTAGAAGGAAGTTGATTATCTTCAACAGACTCTAGGAAGAGTGCACACAAGAAGAAGATCGACTCATAACAAGAGAAGAGAATATGGAAGCAATTGAATATCAAGATCGCATGATTCAAAGAAGATTCCTCAAGCAATGAGGAATATGTACTCTAATATAGAAGGATTCAACTCATGAAGAACCTCTTATCCATCTCAGTATTTGGATAAGAAATGATGCAGTTGTGAATGAAGAAGATGATGAAGTAGAAGACTCCATGACATAAGGATCAAGAAGGAGTATACCCACCAAACAAGCAAAGATAAGTGTTCAATTTTCATTTCATGATCTTGTTTGGTTGTTCATTTGTTTATATTCAGTTGATGTATTATGCATGTTTGAGTGTTTGCATGTATACTACTGAATTGCACATGATGGGTATGAATTTAATGATGATGTACAACATTCCATTACTACTTATCCTAATTGAAACCTCTTTCCGGACATATTAGAAGTAGTAAACGCTCTTAATAACTTTGGGGTAGAAGGAATTTAGAAATTCAGTGTATGTGTACAGGATATAGATGAATCTTGTAGCATTGGATAATATAGTTGCATGATTACATGACATATATTTGTCACTTTTAATCTATTTTGTAAATTATGAGATGCTTCTAATCATGCAACTAAACTTTAATTGTAGATCATTCCGGAGAACAAGTAATGACAGTTCAAAAGAGCAACCTAAAGCTCCCTGGTTTATAGACACCATGGCGAAAGAAAGAGCCTTAGAATAATATAAAGAGAATAGTAGATCCACCTTGAGAGATGAATACCATCTTGGGCATGATAAATAATTGAAGATGAATAATAGTATGACGAGACTTCCAAATAAAGAAAGAGGCCTCAGAAAGAATCCAATTATGTGACGTTGTTGAGTGACATCATTGCTGCAGATCCTTTCAACTATGAATAAGTAGCCAAGAATAAAGGGAAGGAGACTATGATCAAAGAGTTCCAGTTGATCAAGTGAAATGATGTCTTGGATGTGGTTCTGAGACTTGAATTTATTTCCATAGTTTCTTCCATATGGATCTACAAGATCTAGGATGAAACATATGGAAACATTGAGGGATACAAGGCAAGACTTGTAGCACGAGGTTTCTCACAGAATAAAGGCATAGCCTAGAAGGATAAATTTTCACCAGTTGTGAGGTACACTTCCAATAGATCCATACATGTAGGTATAATATGGGAGACACACCAGTTGGATATGAAGACACCATTCTTGAATGGTGTAGTCAAGGAGGAAGTGTACGTAGAGCAGCCACTGGGAGTTGAGACACATGACTGGTAGACTCATCTGTGCAAATTAAAGAAGGCATTGTATAAGCTCAGAAAGAACCTATGGGATAACACATGTAGCTACATGGTGATATTGAAGATCACCTAGAGTGATCAATATCCCAACCTTTTCTACAAGGTTGAAGATCAAATCCTATAGAGGACGAAAAGCTCACAGGTGGGTGCAAGGGTAACTTTTCAACAAAGTTCAAGATAAAGGCTCGTGGTATCTAGTGACATTAGATGGATACATAGAAGATAAGTAAAAGAGGAAGATACTTGTCACTCCAGTACATAATTTTTCAATACATAGAGTACAAAATGAAGAGGGAGAATGATGCTCCACTTCAGAGGGAGTGACTACAGAAGATCCTCAAGTTTGACATCGTATGACAAGATGGAAAAATTCCTGATGGGACTATAGGATTTACTGAGAGTAAATTTGTTTCCAACCTTTATGTCAATATTGAAGGTGGAATACGAGTGATGCTCTTGCTATATTTCGATGACCTGTTCCTAACAGGAGAGGAAAAACTCATTAAAGATGCAAGGAGGAGACTTTATACCAAGTTAGAAATGGAAGATGTATGGATGATGCACTAATTCTTAGGCATGGAGGTGTGGCATAATTCATATGGGATTTTACTTGGTCAAGAAGGGTATGTAGTGAAGATTCTAAAGAAATTCAGAATGTTGGACCGCAAGGCGATAACCACACCTATGGAATTAAAATTGAAGCTTATGTGTGATGCTTCATCACACTCGGTTGATGCCATAATGTATCGTAAGATGATTGGATCATTGATGTATCTGACGAATATGAGACCAAACATATGATTTGCTGTGAACACCTTGAGCAAGTTCCTGATGGATCCAAGACATGTTCACTTGGTTGATGTAAAGCATGTAGCGAGGTACCTGAAGGGTACAAGTGATTATGGGCTCAAGTATGACACAAATATTAAGACTAACCTGCACATTTATGTTGATTTAGATTAGGTAGGAAGCGTCATTGAGAGGAAGATCACCTTGGGTTGTTTCTTGAGTTTGATATCCAGCATGATCGACTGATTTGGAAGGATGCAGTCTTTCATGGCGCTGAGTACAATAGAGGCAGAATATGTTGCCACTTGCTCGATTAGTTGTGAGGTAGTATGTTATTAAAAGATACTATCTGATTTGATTGATATGAATTTCACTTTTTTATGATGCATAGAGGAGTAGTGAAGCTCCAGTATGTGATCCAGATTGAGGCCCCTCGAAAGAGGGAGTGATGAATTCTAGCATAGCTGGAGATACAAATTATCCAAGTGTAAAATTCATGGCAAAGTTTGTAGGTTACTCGGATGTAATGAGTCATGTAGATTGTCCTCGGATGTAATCAGTCATGTTGAAGCTCTCATTTTATCCTTGGATGTAATCAGTCATGATGTGATTCTATGCTATAAATAGACAGAGTGAAGTTCGAGTACTTCAGAGAAATACTTGGTGTGATCCAGAACAAGACCTCTCAAAAGAGGAAGTGATGAGTTCTAGCATAGCAAGAGAGACAGGTTGTGTTAGAATAAAATCTTGGTGAATATTGTAGGTTATTCAGATGTAATCAACCATGTAGGTTGTCCTTGGATGTAATAGTTCTCGATGAAGCTCGCAGTTTATCCTTGGACATACCTAGTCCTGATATGTTTCTATGCTATAAATAGTGAGAGATCATCAAACATAGATGCATGATATCTCACATGGGAGATGAGACAAGTTGTCTGAGCAGGAAAAATCCTGATGAAGTGGGATTCTTAGACATAATTAGTCCTATAGGTTGTCTGAGTGTAGATATGAGTCCTGGCATGATACACAGGTTAATTAGACGTAATCAGTCCCAAGACAAGTTATCCAAATGTAATTTTTTCAAGCAACCCAACAATCCACCTCTGAATACATCAAGAATATAAACACTAGAGTTGGGTACCACAAAATATACTAGGCACAAACAGTCGAGTAGAAAGGTCGATACCACCACAACAATGATAAAAAAAAAAATAATAAAAACAGATGAGGCGAATACAACAATCACAGAACAAATAAAAATCGAGTCTATATACCATGTGGACATAGAAAATCATGAGTCTTGATGTGTTACATTGAGGACCATCTAATCCCTTATTGTCCATGGAAAGACAAAACCAATTTTAAATTCTATACCAAATGTGGCATTAGAGTGCATAACTTGGGATATCATCCCATAATGCTTTATGCACTTAATAAAAGAAGAAATGTTAATGCCTTGTCTTTTTTTCCTAAAAATGATGTAGGTATAACTAGAAATATGCAAATTATTACTAGACAAGGCATGGAAATTGGACGATATGTTGCTCATATTGAAAAAACACAAAGAAATTAAGAATATTATCCTAACCCATGGAAAGAGAATTAAATATTTAACCATGAATCAGAAATGTTTACACAACTTGCATATGAAGAAATTAATGAAGAAAGTAGAAATAAAATGCTTAGTGTTATTCCACTTATTAACTAAAAAAGAAGTTATTGCATGATTAATTGAATTAATGAAATTTATCATAAATAGCCATAAGAGCAATAGACCTGCTAAAACTTTGTGCACATTAAGCCAAAGAGATAAAACTGACACTAACCCTCTCGTTCACCTAGAAGTTGAAGGGTTTAGTATTAAATAAGTCATCCTCGACTTTGGGTCATAAGAAGATATAGCGAAAATATCAAAGTGGGAAAAATTGGTCAAATTTGACTATCTGAATTAGGCATGTATCTTAAGTTGGAATATCAAGGATCAATTGAACCTATTGGAGTATGGAAAAATGTTAACACTTCAATCATGAGTATTGGCACAACTACCGACTTTGAAATTATTGACCCTCATGAAGGATCCGAACATTTCCTTGCATTGGTTGGTCGATCACGGGGAATAAAAATGAAAGCATCCATATCTTTAGAAAAAGAGAGAATTAATCTAAAAGGAGAAGGAAACAAAGTCATTTTACCTATCAATCCATCTCAAGGGAAACCCTGGGTAGAACCAGGTGATACCAATGACGAATTTTGACAACTATATCAAATAGTCCAGAATAACGAAGATACTATCGATCCTAACAATTATTGGTAACTCCATTTAGGAATACCCATGTCAGTTGGATATAATTCTGACTCTGAGCTTGATGATTGACAAATGGAAAATTGGAAAGCATAAGCATGAGAATGTTTGTCAATTGAATTTATACCTAGAAAGAATACATAAATGTTTTACCATATCTATCATTCTTAAAAAATTTATGAAAAAAATAAGAGAGTACCCAAAGTTATTCCAAATAAAAGGAGTTGAAAAATCTTCCTCCGTTGAGATACAAGGAACACAAATAACCAGTTGCACACATAGAGGAAGTATCCAAAATGTCAGTGAACAAGTCTGCCTAAAAAATTTCATAGGGAAAGAAGCAAGATGGTGGGATTCACACTAGTCTCACCTGCATACTTGGATTACTACTTCAACAAACTTCATTGAACAATTTAGAGGAAATAAGCTTACAACACAAGTACAAACACCAAAATTTGTCCAAGTATAAGATGTAGCCAAACATATTGATATATTGGCCAAAACCAACCAACAAAGACTCGTCGATAGGGGTTCTCATTTTGTTTACACCCAACCTGTGCGATCTCCCTGAGCATCAACCCAGACAGTTTTTACCTTACTTGCCAACACCCATAAAGCTGATGATGTCTCACCCGAGATGTTCGAGGGAGAGCTGTTGGAACCAAGTTTTCGGTAGTAATGAGGAGGATCGAGGGATCAACAATTTATCAACATAACAATCAGATCTAGCAGAGCCAGTCATCATAGATCAAAGCATTCATCACAGATCTATCAGTATAACCATAGGTCTAAACAAATCGCATCATGTTCTAATTCATCATAGCAGCATCATATCATTCATTCATTAAGTAGATCCATAAAACATCCATCATTGATATCATAGCACATAGGAACATAAAAGAGACAAAAAAAATAGAAATTCAAAACAACATCTATCGTATCATATTACTTCTGTGCAATATATCCAAAACATATAGTACTTCTCCACAGCCAGAGAATGATCAACACACAAAATAATACAAGATTCAATTTGGATATCATTTAGCAGATTTCAGTATCTGTCTCCTGTCTATCTCCCGTATCTCCCCTATCATTTTCAATTCTAACTCTATATATAGGCTTGCACCTTTACATTCAAGGTCCACTTCTAACTAAATCCTAACAAATTCTAACTAATTTAACCACTAAGGACCAATATTCCAAAGAAATGGTCAATGAGTACAAACATGACATAAAAATATATAAAAGTGGACTATGTTCCTCCTGTCGCACTATATTTTCCTTGTGTGGTGCCTCATGAGTATGCACAACATCTTATATGTTGCACAAGTCACCTATCTCCAACCCTTGCCAATAGGCCCCCAACACAGTGTTGTGGCTTGTCCTTGAGTCACGTCAGCTAGACATGGTGTCTTCAACAATCCTAAAGAGCAGAAATCGTCACATATGCACCAGTGTGTAATTGTTTCCAGCTATGTTGACTCACAACTGATCATAAATTCTTCCTTCAACGTCAAATGCAGCAGACCTTAGAAAACTTCTGGACTTGTGTAACCTACAATGCCATCGTTCTCTGACTTTTGTGAATACTACATCATTCTCCATTTGTTGTTACCCTTCAAGAAGTGTCTGGAGGCCAAATCTGCAGCCTTGCATCTATCCACTTGGTCCTTCCTTGCATTCAGGTTCAATCCACTTCTTCCCACTTGGTCCTTTTGGGATAATCCCATGCTTCTTGAAGTGCACCCGGTTCCCTGTTCCTACAAAATTATTCAAATGGGGCAGGAAATCTGGTCCCATCCAAATTCCTCATGGGTGTCTTATTCAGCACCTCATACCGATTAGGAGAAAGAGAGCCAAGGATGAATTCGCTAGAGACTTCTATCTCAGTCAAAATAACCCACATACTCATGACTTGTTCATCAAGATATGCAGAGACAACATTCTTACTTGTAGGCTGCCCTGTATCAAGGGAAGCCTGTATTGCCCCTTCGACAGTTATTGTCTTACACAACGGAGCTTCCTTCAATGACCCGACCCAACTCTTCTACAACTTTTCTCAATACAACACTTCCTAATGGGGTTCATTCAGTTACCAGTCTGCAGCTTAAAACATAGACTGAGTCTTAGATACCATCATGAATCACTTTGGTGCATCATTATGACTGAATCATTCATGTGTGTGCGAAATACACCATTGATTCTGCCACCCTACCATTCGAATCTACTATCATTAAATTTGGCATCAACCATGTCTTCATTTCCCTCTTTGACAGTTGTTATTAAGTCTTGATGTGATGTCCGATCACTGTCACAGAGTCTCCCATACAATGCAAGCCACTCTTTCTATCTATGGTGACCTCCTATTGATGTGCAACCTCTTCCTGTCGCACAATTTTGTTTTGGGGAACCACCTTATCATGGCCCTCTTCCCTTAGCACAACCTCTTGCTGATGCGCAACCACTTCTTGTTGCACAAAATTGTTCTGGCACAACCATTTTCCGTTGCTAACTGGCTATTAACTATTGAATCAACTACCCTCTAACCCAATACGACCCCAACTTGTGGTCCCACCATTCCTCTTTCTACCTATCGTTAGATTCTCTCTACCTTTCCTATAACTTAACTGTGTCTATTTATTGCTAATATGATCCAATCGCAGCCCTATGGCTGTCGCGGTCTGTCTATCTACCTGCACTACTAACTCCAACCCTTGTGCAACCACTGCCTCCCGGTGCGCCCTTCTGCTCTCTATCTATCATATCTTTTTTTTTTTGTTTCATTGGGCAGTGCTTCAGGTAGTGCGCACTTCTACCCCTTTCCTATAGGGATTCAAGCGGCTACCATTCATGAGCTTTGGCAGCACTACTCCATCTAATTGCTGCAATTGAACTACACCCCCATAATTAATTGAATGAACAAGATACGAGCCTAACCAGTGCATTTGTAACTTACCTAGATGCTTCATGAATTTGTTGTCGTACAATAGCACCCAATCTCCTTGGGAAAATTGTTTGTTTTTAATGTGGCGATCATGCCATGCCTTCTTTCGATCCTTCTCAACACACTAATGGAATCCTACAATGAAACAATCCTCTTTTAGTTCGACTAACTGTGTTGTTTGCTCCTCAAGTGCCGCTTCATCGCCCATTCCAGTTGCTTCTGCAATGAACAGTCTGGGAACAATGTATTCCATAGGCATGACTGCCACTTACCCATATACCAATTTGAACGACATCTTCCCCGTTAGTATTTTGCAAGTGGTGCGATATGCCCACATCACAACAGGGATCTTTAAATACCAGTCATCCTGATTAGTGTTACATACCTTTGTCAGCGTAGTTTCCAAGATTTTGTTTCAGGCTTCTACAGTTCCATTTTCCTGTGGATGATATGGGGTACTTTTCTTATGCTGCACCTGTAAGTCATCTTTCAGTGCTTTGACTGTGTGATTGATAAAGTGGTTCCCCTGGTCACTCATCAGTATCCTAGGGCATCTGAACCATGTCACAATGTTTTCAATTATGAACTTTGTTGCGGTTATAGCGGTGCAATCAATAACTAGTGCGTCCTCCACCCACCTCGTCAAATAGTCAGTTGTAGTGATAATGTACCGTGCATCCGCTCTCTTCCCTAGTGGGTTTATGGGACCCACAAAGTCGACAACCCATTTATTAAAAGTTTGCAAAGTTAGTTGTGGTACAAGCATCATTTCATCCCGTCGTGATGGCTTCTTGACACATTGACAGATGTCATAGTTCCACGCATAATATGTAGCATCATTATGCAAAATAGGCCACCATAGCCTGACTCGCAGTATCTTTCACATAGTCTCCCATCCTCCATAATGTCCACCCAGAATTTCAGGATGTGCCTCTGCCAAAATTTTTCCCTTGTTCATGAGGTAGGACACACCGTCACAGGATCTCATCAAGTCCAAGTTTGTTTAAATGCCTAGAAATTAACTAAAAATATGAATCCTTTACTACTAATTGCTTCTTTTGACTGGTTGATAAGTCCTTTGGTGCAATTCATGTCACTAAGAACTGAATGATCAGAGCATAACGGTCATCTACAATATCAACTCAGAATAGCTGTGCATCCAACAATCCATCGTCAATATTGGTGGGCTCTTCTCCTATTTCAATGTGGGACAGATGATCAGGAAAAATATTCAAGCGCCCTAGCTTCATGATTATTTCAAAATCAAACTCCTGAAAGAGAAGTAGCCAACAATAGATCTCACCCCCCCAACATAGGCTTATTAACCAGATATTTCAAAGCTGAATGATCAGTGAACATTTTGAAGTGACTGCCCAAGAGATAGTGCCTGAACTTCTGCATCGTATAGACCATCACCAACCCCTCTCTTTTGGTGGTCATGTAATTCTTCTCAGCAAAATATAACTTGCTAGAAAAAAAATCAGATGATCCATATCTCCTTCTCTTGGTTGCATGAGTACAAATCCCAATGCAATAGATGAGGCGTCGACGTGGACATGGAGCTCATTGTTCCAATTAGGGAACAAAAGTATGGGTGCTGAAGCAATCATAGCTTTCAATGTGTCGAATCTACTTTGACACTCATGGCTCCATATTACTGCGGCATCCTTCTTTAACAGTTTCTCCATGGGATCAATAATTACAACACAACTGTGGATAAACTTGTGATAGTACCCATTATGTCCCAGTGTTGCAAGAAGAATCTTCATATTTGTAGGTGGTAGCAGGCTCAAAATGAGCACAATATTCTCTAGATCAACCAAAATCTCCTGCTTACAAACAATATGACCCAACAATATCCTAAATGGTGCGTAGAAGATGCACTTCTTTGAATTCAATGCGATCTGATGCTGTCGACACCTTTCTAGCATCAAGCGCAGGTTTTCCAAGTGATCCTTAATCATCTCGTAGAAATTCCAATCATCAATATATACTTGCAAAAAATTCTGAATAAAATATTAAAGTGCAACAACAACAACCCAAGAGAATACCGCAGGTGCATTCTTCAATCCAAAGGGCATTACTATGTATTGAAAGTAACCCCATTCGGTGAAAAATGTGGTTTTATGGTGATCCTCCTTTGCAATTCTGATCTCGTGATACCCAAAAAATCCATCTATGAAAGAATACATTTATTAACCACCTACTCCCTCAAGAACCTCATCGGTGAACAATGTCAGAAAGGGATCATGCATGCAAGCATCATTCAACTTCCTTATATTGACACAAATTCGTATTTCACTAGTTTTCTTGTCTTGGACTACCATAGGGCTTATCCATTCTGATTCTTCAATAGGCTCAATAATCCTTGCATATAGCATCCGATCAAGTTCATCCTTGACCCATTATTTATATCACGGATTCAAGCAATATGCCCTCTGCCGCACTAGTTTTGCATCTGGTTTTAATGGGATTTTAATTTCCCCTAGGTCACCTAATATCCCCTTCATTTCTGAGAATTTTGTCTAGAACAAACCTTTAAAATCATGCAATAGATCTATGATATTTTCCATGGTCTCCTCATCCAAGTAGTCCCCAATATTGGCAAATTTCAGATTATCCTCCGTCCCAATGTTAACTTTCTTAATCTTCAACGGTTGAGTCATGGGATCCGTCAACACATTCGGTGCTGCAAAATAATGAATTCTTTTAGTCTCTAGAATATTAATATTATGCAATTCATCATCATCCTACGGATCACCAGAGATGTTATAGCATTCCATCATCGATTTCATGTGGAAATGCGCATTCAGGTCCACAAGATATGCATTGGGGACAAATTTCAAGACTACATCCCAAATGATCTGGAGTGCATTGTTAACCTCTGCATTGGCATCTACAAATCCAAAGGTATGCACAAAGAAAACAATCAGCTTCTCCCAAGTAGTTATTTCTCTGCGTACTTCCGCTGAAACGTACCAAGACCTTGGCATTTCATCCAATGTGTGAATAAAAGCATGGACCCATTCATCCTTGGGATGTGATGCCCACATTGTCTGGAATTCCCTCAGATGACTACAAGGGTTATTATGTCCATCATATCTCCTAGTGTGATATACCTCCATATCTTCGAAGTGCACAGTCATCAACCATCGACATTATGCCCATTCATGAATGGTTTCCTTATGAACTACCCACCAACGTGATAGAGTGGCCTTCAATGATTCCCCTAATTCCAACAAGTGCCAAGGCTTAGTTACATTTTCTTTGAACTTATAGAGGAACCTAGATAGTTTCGACAGTCCTTCATAGATTGGAAATTCAACGATATTAGTCACAACATGGCATAGCAACTACGTGATCAGCCCACATTTTCTGAGTGATACTTCATGCAGCTGGTTTTTCCAATTTTCCAATGCATCATCAGAAACAGAGGACGCAGAACTAGCGCTCTACCAACCAAGTTCTCTGTCGAAATTAAGATGGATGTAATCCTTAGAGATATTGTAAATGTGATCCCATCCCTGAACAACTTCATCTTTGACAAGTTCAATATATCTCCTTCTTTCAGTAGGAACCCTAAGTGCAATGACTCAGATATCCTGGTTCTCAAATGTCATCAACTGCTTCTTAAAGTTTATCATGACCATGTTTTCATTGGCCCATATAATTCTAACAGTGTGAGATAGGAGCCCCCTCCATCAATGCCTTCGATTAAATCAAAATCAACATGACTCCTCATACCTTTGACATCTATAACCAGATTTAACACACGACTGATTGGTTGGACTTTGACCTGATTAGACAATCTCAACTGCACTGGGGACCAACCATGTTTTGGATCCCCCATCTTCTGCCACATCTATTTTTCTAGGATATTCACATTTGAACCAAGATCCATAATAATTGAATCGATTTCATAGTTCCCAATCTGGATGTTCATCTGCATTTCCTTGCCTGTCTTTTTATTCTGTAAAACATTCACCGCAGAGTCCTGAAACTCTTTATCCAGATGGTGCAACAACTTCTAAATCTCAACCAGAGCATTAGGATCTCTTTCCAAGGATAAACAAATCTTGAAGAACTATTTTAAGGTACCATACTATCATGATGGTCCAGCTTCTAATGAAGAATCCAAAGCAGAAGGGATGCCAAAAATAGGTTTCTTACCATGATTTCTTCCAAGCACCTCGCCAGCCTCAAAAAATATATCTCTCTCAGTGGAGATATCAAACTATGCTTTCTTCTTGCCATCCAGTCACACTTGTGGTCATGGTCCATATTCTCTAGTCATCATGTATCCTTGAGTAACAATCCAAACATCAACATCCTCTGCTCGCGGTTCAGCTAGAATGGTCGCAATCATCAATCCTTGATTTTGGTTCTGTGGCGGAGGCTCATTCATGGGTGGATTCTGGTTCACTGGTGGATTCATAGGCTGATTGATATTATGAATTTGTACTGGAATTTGGGGATGACCTTGATTCTTCAGTTTCTGTTGGTTCTGTATTTGATTCTAGGCCTAGAACTGGTTCTGGTTCTGTAATAAAGGAACATTGTCGGCTTGCCATCTCGCAATTAACTAAGGAAAATTTTCAATATTATGATCATTCACTATGTAGTATACACATTGAAAATGGGGACAATCCCTTTGATTGTTCCCAAATGTCCCACAATTGTAACACTGAATTGATGCACGGCCGCATCCTCCTCCACAACCGAAACCTCCCCATCCCCTGAATCCTCTGCCGAATCCTCCTTGCTGCTGATAGTATGGTTGACCTACTTGTTGTGGATACTGGGGTTGAGCCACTTGTTGCTATGGGGGATTTGATTGTAGCTGAACATAGTGTGATGCTTGGACATACTATGGCTGTAGCAAAGCCATCGGGGTCTGGTTGTACTGTGGTTGCAGTGCAAACTGTGGTTGTGTCTGTGGCTATGATGAAATAAAATGCATCTTTGGTGGCAGCGTATAATGGACCTGAGGTGGAGGTTGTATCACCTGTGGCTGTGGCTGCTGCACCACACAAGGATCTTCACCTTTCACGAAATACAAATCATATGTCTTCTCTTGAAGAATATCATAAGCTTGATAGTCCTTATCCTCGTTGCCAACCGACCGACAAAAGGTGCAATATAATATTTCTAGATTCATAACCATTTTATGCATGTAGGTAAAATCTTCATGTCGATGCCCATATAATTGAAATATGCGACACCATGGAACACCACTGCAACTTAACGGGTTCGGTTCTCTTGAGAGTAGATAATTCTAGAAAGAAGGATAGGTATCTTTCATGTGTCCATCCACATGACATTGAGTGCACCACAAATCATCATGTTCATATTTCACCTTCTTGATATCCTGCAATTAAAGCATTAGGTTCACCAGCTGTGCTTGGATTTGGTTCATGCCGACAGTAGTTTCTCCAATAGGTGAAACCTCTAGCTTCATTGCAATTTCGAGAGCCTTGTTTTGTGTTGTGATCTTTTGCTGCATTAATGGATGTTAGATATGAGGGACCAATGCTGGAATGAACCATTCTTTGTGTTGGACATCACTCATATCAAAGCTGACCTGTTCCATCAGCATCTTAAACCTCTGATCAAGTCCCAAACCATCTCCTTAGGTAATTGTTTGATTTCCTTCAACTCCATAATGTACTATGCTTGATATTTTGGTTTCTTGAATTCTTCAAGCAGTCCCTTTCGAATCTCATCCAAAGTCTTCATTGTGGTCCCTTGCGGGACCTGTATAAATCTCATATACCAATCGAGCGCACGACACCAAACGGTGGTTAGTAACTGGCCCTTCTTTACATCGTCATCAATAATCTGTCTAGCAGTCTAGACTACCTCACATAAGAACCAATATTGTTCTGGGTTATCAGTGTTGTTTCCATGGAGCATAGGTAGCTTCATATCGTCTCCCGCCATCCTAGACCTTCTTCTTGCAGACGTTGGCACGTTGAACATGTTGATGTGGATTTCATATATTTTCCTGATGCTGGAGTAGTGCACAGAGGTGTGTACATATTGCTACCAGGGTTTGACCTTAATTCTACCCTAGGCGTAGCATGGGTCTACTCATCCTCTTCGTTGTTGTAGTGCCACTTCGTCCTGTGTGGGTCCTTCACTGTCTTGTGTTCTGATTGCACCAGGACCTTCCCCTATTCTCTACCTCTTCTCTACTCGAAATCTTGCTCCTCCCCTTGTACAACCACTCTCTTCCTTGGCTTCCCTCACAGTCTCATAAAAAATCACACCCATCTACCTCTTATCTGTCCATTTGTTGCCCCGTTCTATCACGGTGTTCATAGCCTCCTCACACTAGAGTTTTACTACTTGAGGTGCATCTTTAGTATGCCCTTTTCACAAACAAGCATCTTAATCAACAATTGCAAAGATAGTAAGAACCTACCTCATTATCTGTTGAAAAGTTCCCATTCGGCTTCGCTGTAGGACTTGTTAGTATAAACTGCGAACTTAGTGATGTATCCTTCTAGAATAATATCTAACCAAACTTTGAAAGCCTACCACACCTTGTTTTTCATCTCTTATAATTCTTGAATTAGCTTGGGAGTCCAGGACGCCGGCTCTCCTCCCTGGAATTTGCGCTTCTTGTAGGTGAATTGCGCTAGCCACTTGTAGAGTATGACAAGAAGCTCACAGAAAAACCATTCATGAGGACCGTCATGAATTTACCTTTCCAACCATGTGTTGTTCGTCAACTTTGGGCTTTGGTTCTTGGCTTTAGCAAACTCTCGCAGTCTTAGGTTGAACCAATATTGGATCTCCATTTTTTCGGATGCCACAACATATCCTCCTCTTCAGTCGCAATGAGGTCCCAACAATGGAACCATTTATTGGAAAAAACCCACCAACAAAGCCTCATTGACAGGGGTTCTCATTCTGTTGATGCCCAACTAGCGTGATCTCCCTAAGAACCGACCCAAATAGGTTTTACCCTACCTGAAAACACCTAGAGAGAATATGAAGTCTCACTCGAGATGTTCGAGGGAGAGATTTCAGAATGAAGTTTTCGGCAATAAGGAGGAGGATCGGGGCATCAACGATTTATCAACATAACTTTTATATCTAGTACATCCATTCATATGAGATCATAACATTCATCTCATATCTATTAGTATAACCACGGGTCTAAACAGATTGCATCACTTACTTATTCATCATAGAAGCATCATATCATTCATTCATAAAGCAGATCCATAAAACATCCATCATTGATATCGCAACACATAGGAACATCAAAGAGACGCATGACAATAGTAATTCAGAACAACATCCATCGTATCATATTACTTCTACGCAACAGATCCAAAAAATATAGTACTTCTCCACATCCAGAGAATGATCAACCGACAAAATAATACATGATTCAATATAGATATCACTTAGCATATTTGAGTATTTGTCTCCTATCTATCTCCCGTATCTCCCTTATCATTTTCAATTCTAACTCTATATATAGGCTTGCACCTTTACATTCAAGGTCCACTTCTAACTAACTCCTAACAACTTATAACTAATTTAACTACTAAGGACCAATATTCCAAAGAAATGGTCAATGAGTACAAACATGACATAAAAATATATAAAAATTGGACTGTTTTCCACCTATCGCACTATCTTTTCCTTGTGTGGTGCCTCATGAGTATGTGTAGCATCCTAGATACTGCGCAACTCACCTATATCCAACCCCTTTCCAACATGATATATGTGAAAAAGAATGGAAAGGGGTAGGATATCGAGATGAACGACTATATCCTCATTTATTCCCAAATAGCCTAGAAATTTTCCTAATAAATGGTATAAGATGGAGGAAGCCAAAGGAGAAACGTTTAATTGGAATGAACAAAGATAAAAGTTTATCAAGGATTTTACATTCTCGTCTAAACAAGAATCCACTAACGAATTTGTCGAAGAACTAAAAATATTTATACAGTCAAAATATAGTACACCAAGAATGTCAACTGAAAGACCACAATCGACATGAAATAAATTATCAACTAAATCATTACAACAGTCGACTCGGTTAGAGATAGATAATGAAATAAACTATTGAAATTTTTTTTTGTTGGAAAAATTACCACCTAGTGGTTGGAAAAAATGTTAAGACTGTGATGAAAGCTAGCTCCGAGCATAAATCATAACCATAAATACTAACACCCAATGATTTTCCCAAATAATTTAGAAACTCTAAAGAAGGAAGTTGACATATAAATGAAGCACAAGCACTAGAATGGATGGACACGAAAATCAAAATAAAAGAAGTTGATATTTCTAAAGATGATCGACCGAAAATGGTTAAAATAGGAGACTATTGGTTGGAACAACAAATAACAAAAATAACTAATCTATTAAAGGAATACAAAGATGTATTTGCAAGAGATTATAAATATTTGAAGGGGATAGTTCAAGAAATGAGAGAAATCAAAATTTATATAAAACTAGATGCCCGACCAGTTAAAAAGTGCCCATATAAATTAGCACACAAGTACACATAAATAGTAAAGAAAGAAAATCACAATGTGATGGTTTCAAGAATCATATATCCACTTGACCAATCATAATGGGAAATGTCCATGGTAGTCCAGCTAAAGAAATAAGAACTGACAATATTGAGAATTTGTGTTGAATTTAGATGGAACAATAAAGTAACATTGACCGATCCATTTTCGATGCCTTTCATTGACAAAATCATCAACAAAGTTGAAGGACGTGAATGTTACTCATTTACCAATGAATTATCAGGTGAAAACCAAGATAAGACAACTTTTGTATGAAAATTTGGGTCTTTTTCTTACAAAGTAATGCCATTTGGTCTAAAGAATGCACCAATAATGTTATCCAAAATAGTGGTAAAATAATTATAGGAATATCTATATAAAACAATGGTAGTATAATTCGATGATTGGATGATATACTATTTACTCAAACACCACATCCACTGCCTTCTACTAATTCTAGAATGATGTTGACAAATTCAACTATCCTTGAATATCAAGAAATGCATATTTTCCACACCAATTGGTATTCTATTGGGCCATGTTGTCTTTAAAGAAGGTATTAAAGTCAACTTTGCCAAAATTAAATTAATTCTTTATCTGAAGCCACCTGTAAACCTAAATCAGGTTAGAATAATCCTTGTTCATACATGATACTACCAGAAGTTTATAAGATACTATTTTGACATGACAACTATTGGGATATTATAAACCAACTCCATACTTAGGATAACAATATTGAATCATTTTTTATTAATTTCCTACCTACTAGCCTAGATAGTTTGCATCCACTTGAACCATTTGGTCAACAATTTCTATATATACCCCAGGAGTGCCTTTATCCTTATTTTGGTTAGATCCTGTTATCTTTAATGACTTGCAGAATTAGTAACCATGCCTTCATGCAGATTCTGTCTTTATCCTGCTTTATTCCTACTTTTCAGTGGATAAGGTAAAGCTAGTCAACTAGGAAACAACTAGCGTTTTTTGTCAACCCATACTCCATGATTTTCTCTCCAAATTCTAGGATTATCATTTTTTCCCATCACTCATGACAACTCTCTCGTGCTTTATATAATTCGTGAGGTCCTTGACAAAGTTGGAAATTTCGTTAGCCACCTATGGGGGTTTATCATATTTAGTAAGCTTTATTTATGAGCTATCATGAGTTGTCTTCTAACAACTCTATTTTCCTTTATAAGGATATATTACTATTTTAATATTAAATCGTCATTTATTGATCACTCCTTAGTTTGTGTTCATTCTTCTTCTTCTTCTGTCCTTATGCTAATTCTCTGCAATTCCCTGTGAGGTAAATTGTGTTCTTAGATTCTTAGCTTTTTTATAGAATTATTTCTACCATCAAGGAATTATAATTCTTACATGGTATCAGGGACTTGAATTTATAATTCTTACATGGTATAATATATTTGGTAACTCATTAATTATTCCTCCTTTTTAGTGTTGCAGGTTTATTTTGCAGGTGCAACAACTTCAATATGGATTCAAAAGTTCCTCTACTATCTCCTTTCAACTATGTTGATTGGAAATGAAATATGAGTGCATGCTTGAAGAGGAAATGTCTCTTTGATGTCTCCATTGGTGTAATGAGAGAATCAGAGTCTTAGGAAGAGAATATTTATTGGCTAAATGAATTTGATAGAGATTATGAAATTATGTGTTTGGCAATGTCTCCAAATATACATCATATCATAGATTCTACTGAGTATCCATTCGAGCTTTGGAACAATTTCGAAAAATATTTTGGTATGCAGGAATATGAATATGGAGCATATATCCAACCCAACATATCCTCATATTCTCTCTCTTAATATGTATTTGCCTCTACATTCTCAAATAAAGTTGTTCATGATGAATAAGTAACTCATATAGTTCATGTTTCTACTATTTTCTTTGATTCAAATGATTCCTCCTATTAAGAAGAAAATTTTGAAGAGCCGTATTTGTTTTGTATCTCTTGAAGTTGAATATCCTGATTCATCTTCTTATGTTATTGATGATGAAAAAGAAGTGAATAATGAAGTTGATATTGCTATTGTTGATTATTCATTCACACATTCAATGTTCTCTATGTCTTCTATCATAGATTCTCATATCTATATGCCAGATATTTTACACCTTGTGCATACTTGTCTCTTTGGTGGTGCACAATTTAGTGTCGTTCATGATGTTTGCTTGTATAGATCAAGTCTTATTTGTGTAAGACAACTAACCATATGTGATCTGATGCACTTCCGCTTCTCCTCCTTTGTTCTTGGCATCAATACTTAGAGCCTCCTTGAATATTTTGAACATATCTTTATTTCCTCCTTTCATACTTCTACCATAGAGGATTCTTTACAAGTTTTTTCTCTAGAAGAGTCTAATGATGTAATAGTATATGTTTCTTTGGATATTTTGGATGCTAGATCAACCTATGGAGTCTTTACATTCACTCTCCCTAATCCTAAGCCTTCTCTTTTTTATTACATGATCACTTGCACATATCCTCTTAGTGTAAATGACGTTGGAGACCTTATGCATTCACTTGGACACTTATTTCACCTATCTAGAGTTGATCTCATCTCTATTGGTTCAAATTTCAAGTAATATAATCATCTTGGAACTAATTACAACTCTCAAGAGATTTCATTCCTACTTACACATCATTGGATCTTAGTTGTTCTACATGGTCCCAGTTTCTATCATGCAGCTTTTCTTGATCTAAGTGAGCAGGTTTCTCTTCTTCCGAAGAAGAATATTCCTCCAGACATCATCATTTAGTTTAAATCAGACTCAGCAGTAGTTCAAGATTTTTTGTTTTCCTTTCATGTCCTTTCTAAAGGGAGGATTTTTCCCTTTTTTTTGTCTCTTTCCTCATTTCTTTGGACAAAATAAATTGGAAAGGGTGACCATATCCTTTTTGTTGGTCCCTATATGCATCTATATTTATGATTATTTCAGATAACTCCATCATAAATTCATACTTAAAGGGGGGCGTTGGGATATTATAAACCCACTCCATACTTAGGATAATGATATTTAATCATTCTTTATTAATTTGCTACCTACTAGACTAGATAGTTGACATCCACTTTCACCACTTGGTCAACACTTGCCATATATACCCTAGGAGTGCATTTATCCTAATTCTAGTTAGACTTGACATCCACTTGCACCACTTTGTCAACACTTTCCATATATACCCCAGGAGCCCATTTATCCTGATTCTAGCTAGGTCTTTCCAACTTTATTGACTTCCATAGTTAGTAATTGTGCCTTCCTGCAGATTCTGTCTTTATCCTGCTTTAGTCCTTCTTTTTAGTGGATAAGGTAAAGCTAGTCAACTAGGAAATTGCTATATTTTTCTTGCAACCCAGCATCCATGATTTTCTCTCGAGCTAGGGTTAGCATTTTTTTCCATCACTCATGACACCTCACTCATGCTTTAGCTAATTCGTGAGGTCCTTGACATAGTTGGAAAGTGCTTTAGCCACCTATGTGGGTTTATCATATTTAGTAATTAGCATGATTTTTCTTCTAGTAACTATATTTTCCTTTATAAGGATGTATTAATATTGTGATAATCAATCATCATTTATTGATCTATACTTAATTTTTTTTCAGTATTATTCTTCTTCTCTCCTTATGCTAATTCTCTGCAATTCCCTGTGAGGTTAAGTGTGTCCTTAGATTCTTAGCTTGTTTATAGAAATATTGCTACCCTTAAGGCTTTATAATGATGACATGGTATTACAGCCTTGAATTTAGAAGTATGAAAACATACCCATTAGAATAATTATTGAAGGAAAATCAAGAGTTTAATTGGTCTCAAGAATGTGCAAAATCATTTGAATTACTAAACATAAAAATCGTCAGAGCTCTAATATTAAGATTCCAGAATTGGTCGATCAATTTCCATGTCCATATCAATGCTTAGGGGATTGTAGTCGATTCCATAATCACATAAATAGGAGACGAAGAAATGGACTACCCAAATGCATATGCTAGTCGAAAGCTTAATAAAGGAGAAAATAACTAGTCGATGACAAACTAGAAGCTCTAGGAATGAATTTTGTTTTGGAAAAGTACCAAAATTATTTACTATCTAATCCATTCATATTTTATACAGACGATCAAGCACTTAATTTTATGGTAAACAAACCACTTCATTATGGATGACTATGCAAATGGATTCTCTTCTTCCAAGAATCCAGGCTTTGTGGTCCTATGACCAAAAAGCCTCTAGACCAGATTGCAAGTCTTTTTGGGTCCCTGACTATTTGGGTACACAAGGTACTCCCAAAAGACAGAACACCAAGAGCATCCACTCACACAAACAGATCACAGATCAACACACCGATATTTTGATGTGGTTAAAACCCTCGAGAGGGAAACAGTCCATGGCTCCAGACAAATAGCTACTTGGAGAAATTTGTTATGAAAAAGAAGAAAGTTACAAATGAGCTTCTCATAATCGATCAACTAGCCAAGGACCCTCCATTCTCTTTAAACAGAGATCATGGACCAATCAGGTGTTAAGCCATGGATCAATGGTAGGTATGATCTAAGAGAAGTTGAACCGTCGAATCACTCTATGTTTAGAACATATCGTGACTGTTGGATTAGAATATTTACAAATGCATACTAATGCATACTAAATAAACACACTTCACCTAACGGATATATTACACAAGTTGATCTTAACAAACTCCTAAGTGTCTAAATATCCTAACATCACCCCCTTAAGATCAACTTGGGATAGGATTGAAGGATTTACAAAAGTGACACTATTAGGAGAAGGAAGGAGGCATTAGAGCCTATCACCCCTTATTGACACATTCCTAAACTCCTAACATATATCAAAGTTTAGAAAAATTAGCTTATGTAAGAGACTTAGTGAAGATGTCCGCAACTTGATCATCTGTAGGGAAATAATACACTTCAAGAACACGATCATGAACAAGATTTCTAATGAAGTGCATGTGTATCTCAATGTGTTTACTGCATTGCTGTAGAACTGGATCTTCAGCAAGCTTGATGGAATTTTTATTGTTGCACGAAAGTGGATTAGGCTGCTGCTACTCGAATCCAAACTCTGAAAGGATCTGTCGAAGCCATAAAGCTTCCTGAATGGCATTAACTATGGCCTGATATTCTACTTCTGTAGAAGAAAGAGAAAGAGTTTGTTGTTTCTTACAAGCCCAAGTGACAGCTCCAGATCCCAGATTGAAAATATAACCTGCAGTATAATTTCAATCATCAGGATCGATGGCCTAATCTTAATTAGTGAAACCAACCAACAAAGGTTTCCCCCCTGTACTGTAATGAATCCCAAAATGAATTGTACCTTGAATATATCAAAGCATTCTTTTTACTGCTTTCCATTGACTTTCATGAGGCATTTTCATATAACAGGAAACACGACCAACAACAAAGGAAAGGTCAGGATGAGAATGAGTCAAGTTTAAGAGACTACCAATAAGCTAATGATACAAGGTGGCATCTACTTCAGGGGAAATACAAGTGGCATAAAGTTTGACTCCAGAATGGAATGGAGAAGGGGTTGGTTTACAATCTTCCATGTGAAAGCGATGAAAAAGGTCACAAGCATACTTAGACTGGGAAATAAATATTCCTTCTTTGGTTTGAAAGACTTGGAGGCCAAGAAAATAATGCAAATGTCCTAAGTCTGACATTTCAAAATTTTGCTTAAGACTGGATTACACATGGGTTAAAAGTTTAGGGTCACTACTAGTAAGGATAATATCTTCAACATAAAGAACAAGTATGACGATATGGTTTCCTCCTTTCTTGGTATAGACATTGGGGTCAGAATGGCATCTAGAAAAACCAGTGTCAAGGACAAAGCTATCCATTTTGGCATACCAAGCACTGGGATCTTGCTTAAGGCCATATAAGGATTTCTTAAGGTGACAGAGAAGGCTAGAGTTATTTTGAACATATCCAGGGCGTTGTTCCATGTAAATTTCCTCCTATAAATCACCATTTAAGAAGGAAGAATTGACATCCATTTGATGGAATTCCCAGTTATGTAAGGCTGCAAGGGAAAGAACAAGGCGGATGGAGTTCATTTTTGTGTCATGAGCAAAGGTTTCATTGTAGTCAATCTATTCAACTTGGGAAAAACCTTTGGCAACTAACCTTGCCTTAAGTCTTTCAATAGTTCCATCTGATGCATACTTAGTTCTATATACCCATTTACATCTGACAAGTTTTCTTCCTTTTGGAAAAGGAACAAGATACCAAGTATCGTTCTCAATTAAGGAATGATATTCTTCATCCATAGATGCATCCCAATCTAGATTTCCTGAACTTTCTGCAAAAGTTTTTGGATCATGATTATTGGAAACTTGAGCTAAAAGAGAAGAGGCTCGCTGAAACTAAGAACATGTTCAACGTTGAGCTCTAGGATCATCGGCAAGATCATCAACTGCTTCTCATGTTGAACGGACCCATCGAGGAAGCATTGGTGCTGGTGCAATTGGAGGAACATGAGTAGGCGAAGGTGGATTTTCATCCTCACTATCATCATCAGAAACTAGAGTTGGAAACCTATCAAGGAAGTTGGAAGTAGAAGAAGGAATAATCTCTGAATCAGGCCCGCAAGCCAAAGATGGCACACCCGCCAAGTTAGGATCTCAAGCCAAGATATTTTCATCAAATTTAACATCTCTTCTAATGATTATATCATGAGAATGTGGTTGAAGAGGTCTATAAACTTTTGCATCATTAGAATATCCAACAAATATGCAATTTTCACTTTTAGGCTATAATGATTTATATTTTTCATCTGGAATGTGAGCCCATGCTTCACAACCAAACACATGGAAGTGACTTACATCTGGTTTAATTTTACTCTATGTTTCTTTCGGTGTTATACCTTATAAAAATTTAGCGGGTGTGCAATTAACTATGTAATTTGCACAATTTATGGCTTCATCCCAACATTCAAGATTTAGTCCCTTAGATTGGATCATACAATTATCCATTTCTTTTAAAGTGCGGTTCTTCTATTTAGCTACACCATTTTGTTGTGGTGTATATGGAACATTGTGTTGTTGGATTCCTTATTCAATGCAGAAAGTAGTGAACTTTTTGTTAACATATTCTCCTCCATTGTCAGATCTTAAATTAATAATTTGATGACCAAATTGTTTTTCAACAAGGGCTTGTAAGCCAAGAACATGTTAAATACTTTGATCTTAAGTTTTAGGAAGTAAACCCAAGTGCATCTGGAGTAGTCATCAATGAAAGTTAAGAAATATTTGAAACCAAAAAAGGAAGCAGATGGAAGAGGACCACACAAGTCGCTATGCACAAGCTCCAAGGGAACCAAGGCGTCCCAAGAGGCACGTTTGTCAAAACTGTCCTGATTATGTTTTTTGAGTACACAACCGGAACAAACACCATCCTTGCAAGATACCATCGAAAGACCAGTCACCATATTGTATTTACATAGTTGTTGCGATGAGCGATAATTTAAGTGACAAAATTGCTCATGCCAAATTTTTCTCAACTTATCACTATGAGCAACAAAAACTGAAGGAAAAGGTGATGACCCAAAGTTGTTAAATTTGTACAACCTGGTAATATCACAAACAATTTCAGTAGCTAGGATATGTTGAGGATATTTAAAATCCTTGATTACAACTTAGTGAGGTGTAAACACTACAGTTTTACCTTCACTAGAATGAGTGATTTGATAAACTGACAAGAAATTGTAAGAAATTATTGCAACACATAATACATCACTAAAATGACCATTTTCTACTGAAACTGTTCCAGATCCTACAACACTTAGATAACTATCATCACCAACAAATATTTGTTTGATGTTACATTCATGCATATTAGAAAAGATGGCTTGATCCTTAGCCATATGATAAGATGCTCCAGAATCAGTGAGGAATTCATTTGGAGTAGAAGAAGAAGATGCACTATAAAAGTAACCAAAAGCACAAAGTGCATGCCCATGAGAGGTAGATTCTGAAGATGAATCTAGCTTGATGTGGTGCTTTTTCATTGTTGCTTCCAAGGATGCCATCTTCTTGAAACACTTACATTCATCATGATTATCTTTCCCACAAAAATTGCAATGAAGCTCAGTCTTCTTTCCTTTTGGCTGGGATCCTTTGTCATTTTTTAAAGAAGGATCTTCCTGAGAGGGTTTGGGACCCTTGTTTGGCTTATTATTGCAAAAATTTTGTTTCTTGGGAGGCTTTAACTTTTCTTTCTGTTGGACAATAAGGCTTCCCAGATGAATCTGCATTGTTAATTATTCCAAGATGAATGGGCTTATCTTCTCTTGAATTAAGGAATCACAAAAGGATTCAATACAAGGCTCTTGATAGCTAGCTGTAGTCAATGATTCTTTCATGGAGTAAAAATGTAGATACAAAAACAGAACATGCAGGTCCAAGTTTGGAAATAATACAATAAATACATTGTTTGTATTCTTTCTTAATCTTGCATTCTTCACATAAGAGTCTAAGAGTTTTATACTTAGATAAATAATCTTGAATGCATGAAAAATCACTTGGATTCAAATAAATCAACTCATTCTCGAGTTGATGACCTCAAATTTCATTATGTTTACCAAACAGAGATTCCAACTTTTCCCAAGCTTTATCAGGTTCATCAATTCCAGATATGTGGAATCGCAAATCAGTAGAGATTGACATCGCAATCAATCCATGAGCTTCATCAAATCTATTTTTCCATTTTATTTTTTTATCATCATCAGTGGGTTCTGTTTCTTTCCATGAGGTAATTCTGAAAAGTTTCCTACTTCGTAGAACATCCTTCATCCGATATTTCCATGAGAAATAGTTAGAACTGGTAATTATAATATCACAAGGGGCATCCATACTATTAAATAATGGATGAAAAAATAGAAACTAGCTGTCTGGATGCAAAGAGCTTGAAAAATTTGGTTGTTTAAAAAAAAACAGAACTGAAAACTGATTCAAACAGCACTGAAAACTGATTCCGAATGATGAAGTTATGCTTGATTAAAGAAAATGTTGAATATGTCCCCAATAGTGACATGGTAGATATTAACTTGACCAACTAAAAAAAAAGAACCCCCTTCTTTCCAAGATGAACCTTTGACAATCACTTACAGGAAAGTTGTTTTTAATTGTATCACATTTGTAAAATAAGTGATGTTCACTTTTACAATAATGTTACTTTAAATAGTGTGGCAATAAATTAAAAAACTTAAGTGACTCACTTTTTATTTTATTTCATTTAAGTGAGATGCACTTTTACAATAAGGTAACTTGAAAAACTAAAAAGTAACTTAATAAGACTTGAACTCAAGACCTATGAAGGAATAAAGCAACTTTGAACCAAGTGAGCTAAGTTTAAAAGGTACGTAAAAGAAGGGAAAGATGAAGGGGACCTTATTTTTTACTCTTCTCTCTCGGTCTCCGTGATTGACTTTTTTTTCCTGCAAATCACAAAAAAACTGAAAAATAAAAACAAAAAAAACTTTCCACACTATGGGGTTAGATCTTGGTTAGCTTTCCCAGAAAGTATATGTCTTCAATTTTTCTCGCTATCTCTGATTCACAGCGATGGCATAAGGTGCATGACAAAGATCATACGTAGGCGAGAAGACAAAAGAACTTTCCCTTTGGTTTCTGATTCACCACGATCACGCAAGGTGCACGGCAAAGAGCATACACATCTAGGGAAGGCAATAGTCTGAGACTAAGAAAATAAATATCTAATAATAAAACTGAAAAATATGAGATATTTAAAAAAAATAAAGCAAATCCGTCATTGTAACATTATACCTTTAGATTTTCTGAAATGGGTGTTTCTGGATCAGCCGAAAATGGTTTTCTATGAAATAAAAACAATTTCCCAATGGAAATGACACTTCAAACGCAATGGAATAGCTCCCATAGGCCAAAAATGTATAGAAAATACAGAACCAAAAACCCTTTCAAAGTTTCGGCAACACCGATTCCAAATCTTCATCACAAATGAAATCGACTCTTCATAAACGCTCTGATACCATGTCCAGGTACACAAGGTACTACCAAAAGACTGAACATCAAGAGAAGCCACTCACACAAAAATATCACAAATCAACACACCGATATTTTGGCATGGTTAAAGCCCTCGAGAGGGAAACAGTCCACATCTCCAGCCAAATAGCTACTTGGAGCAATTTATTATGTAAAAGAAGAAAGTTAGAAATGAGTTTCTCATAATATATCAACTAGCCAAGGACCCTCCATGCTCTTTAAATAGATATCATGGACCAATCAGGTGTTAAGCCACGTATCAATGGTAGGTATGATCTAAGAGAAGTTGAACCATTGGATCATTCTATGTCTAGAACATATCGTGACCGTCGGATTAGAATATTTACAAATGCATACTAATGCATACTAAAGAAACACACTTTTCCTAACAGATATATTACTCAAGTTGATCTTAACTAAATCCTAAGTGTCTAAATATCCTAACACTGACAACATTACTAGAAGAGGTTGTTGTGTAGAAGAACCAATAGGATGAATAATATACAACCACATTATTGGAAGAACGACATAAATTTTTCTTATCCAACACACTAATATACATAAGTATGCACCACTTTCCATGAGTATTCACTACTTTCCAAGTACTCACATTATGGCCAGGTTTTTGTAGATATGAGCAAAGTCCCAAACAACTTAGTGCTCATATTTCAACAAAAGTCCTTTGTTTCTCTTAGCATTGTGTCATACCTTGAGAAACATATAGACATGGATAAAAAAACTCAATGAGTTACAAAAAAAGACGATTAGTGGTCCAAGTATGCTTAGAAAACAAAGGTTGAAGTTGACAACTTGGTTACCCATATTGACAAACTGCTTACTGACACCAACAATCAACAACTACTCATTGGAGAAGACTTCCTGAATATTAAACACGACCTCCTCACTGAGAAAATACTAAGATTTCCAATCTCATTAGAGTAATATCAAACATACATACAACTCTACATGAATGAATTTTCAGTCTTGGCTTGCCTCCTTTACCAGTGCCGTTGTTGAATCTTGCAGTGCACCTAGCCAACCCAAAAATTCATCTATTAGGGAGAAACCTTAGCAAAAAAAAAATCAAAATTTTCAAATTCTTGTATGCCACTATTCTCTTTGGGATGAAGAAATATATTTTTGGTGGGGGATATGTTGGAGGATATTATTCTACGGGAAAACTAGGTCCTCCAACCTACTATGGTCAATTCAGTTTAGTCACTTGGTTAGCCAACTAGCTCATTAGTTGTAGCTAATTAACTATCGGTAATAAGTATAAATAGGTTGGTGATACAAATCCATAAGTACCGATTCACTGATCATTGTTCTTCTATATATTGTCTTCCATATATAATATAGAGTTCAATTGTTGATTTCCCATTTACTCTTGTTATCTTGTGTTCCATGATCATGTGATTTCTATTCTATGATAATTATGTATTGTTGGTAACCTTACAAACCATTAGACTACAACAATAGGGATGGAACTCAACATTCTAACTTTATAACATTAAAAAATACTTTCTTACAGGTTTGTATTCACTTAGGACTTTGGCCATCTTCTTTTAATAAAATTGTTTATTTCTAAGGACGTCTTTCCCTAGTTGGTCCTTGTGATTATTTTCAACAATGTATTCATTTTTATTTGCATTGAATGTTACTTACACAATATAAGATTTATTTTTATTCAATGTTTGATTCAGTCTTTCTGAAAGTGATTTTTGTAATTTGAATTGTATGCAAAGCATACTCATGCATTTTTATATGTTGTGACACAAAGTTTAGTTGCAGTCTTTGAAAAAGTATTAACTTCTCCACTCTCTAGACCTTGTCAACATAATTTTTGTAAACTATGAATAGAAGATGCTTTTGCTTGGCATAAATATGTGCAAGAGTGTAGTGGTGTTGGTGGGAATTTGTTAAGAGTCCAAACTAATGTCAAGAGATTCCCTTATTTCCAAGGACATTACATATTTTCTTTTAAAACCTCAGGTAATGTTGTTTTCTTTGTTATCTGACTTCTTTTAATGGATTATATAAATGTTTTAAATTTTGTTTGTGAAAGGAAACGAGTTTTGATGCTTATATGAAGCTGTAAACATTGTTTATAAATTTTTGTGGGACATCATTATATTTGGTTTAGGTGAACAGGAAAATGGAGGATGTAATATTATATATTAAAGGTAGAGTTGAAGATGGATCTAGGAGTAATGATAGTGATTAAGAGGGTCGATATCAAAGTGAGGGAATTAAGATGGATGAATCTTTAGGTGAAAAGTGTGTGAAGCTACAACAAGAAGAAGACCCCAAAGAGCCTAAGGTTGTACCTACCAACATATCAAAATCCCCTAAAAAGACAATACAACAGAATATTATTGAGGTTGAAGAAGTGAGCAACGAATAGATCCCAACACATGTGATGAAAGAAATTTCAATGTATATTGAGAAAATTCCATGAAGGAGATTTACAAAAAGTATCCTTATTACTTAGAATAAAATTTTAAACATATGCTGGTAGTTTTGTGGATAGTTCATGTGTTTAAAGTTTGAGTGGAATGTCGGTTTTTTAATAGTATTTATTGGGTTATATGTTGATGTTTAGTGTCTTGTTTTTTTTATACATTAGAGGAAATTTGAGGTCTAAAACGGGCCTCCTAAGGAAAATGATAAAATAATATTTAAAATAATAAAATAATAGTTATTAATTTTGGAGGAAGAATGAAAAAAAACTACTTTTTTGTTCGTATTTTCGACATATCTTCGTATGTTTTTACTCAAATTTCAGGCGAGAGAGCTCATTGGATGCAAAATTTAATTCCGCATGCAACGAGTACCCACATTGCATACTTTTGACAGACCTCGCTACCCCAAAAAAAAGAAATGCATGAAAAAATGTGATGATGATGTCATCATCATGTTTTTTCAGGAAATTATTTTTTGGGGGGTAGTGGGTTCCATCAAAAGTATGCATTATGGGTAATCATTGGATGCAGAATTAAATTTCACATCCAATGAGCTCTCCCGCCTAAAATCTGAGTAATAAAATAGGGAGATATGTCGAAAATACGAACAAAAAAAGTAGTTTTCTTTTATGACAAATATGTCAATTCAACCATTATGGTTGACTCATTTTATTGAAATNGGGTTTTCTTATAAGGCCCATTTTAGACCCCAAATTTCCTCCAATGTATATTTTTAGGATGATCAGGATGGTGAATTGAAAGATATTGAATCACTCTTAAAAACATTACAACACCAAGAAGATCTTCACTCATAAAAAAGTTCCAGGTCTGTCATCTTCAAATGAAACTTATAACCCAAATGTTGTATCTGTAGAATCATTACCCTTGAAGCTAACTAATGCATCTAATGGGAAAATCAAAGGAAATAGTCCCAAGAAGAGAGGAAGGGACTTGCCTTCCTTAGTGGAAAACGTTTACAGAATGCATCAAAAATTTATTTCGAATATGTGAATGGATGGAAATCTTAGAAAATTGTGTGCATGGATGTTTGGGAAAGGTATAAGGGAGTCAGTGGAACCATAAATATTGAGATAATTGGTATTTTTATCCATATACAAATTTGTTTCCAAGACCTTTCAAGTTTCCTTTGAAAATTTTGGACATTCTCCAGCGAACATTAAATTCTATAATTGAGATAAGAATTTGTCACATATCGTCATATAGTATGAAACAGATTTATTATTCCAAACAAAATCACTTCATACATAATGAACAATAATGTTTTATAGTAAACAATACCAATGCTAGTCTCATATCAGTCCTGGGTATCCTCTAAGAAAAGGCATATCATTCATTCCAAACAAAAAAATATTTTACAGCAAAAAATTCTAGTGGTGGCATCGCCTGGATCCTGGGTATTCTATAAGGAAACAACATCTCTATTTCATATATACAATAGTAACAATCAATGGGGATTAATGCATCTCTTCCCTAGCCCTATTTCCATTTACATCCACATTATAATTTTAAAGATCCTAGGAATGAAGAATGATGAAGGAGAAAATGAAGAACAAAATCATGTGAGATATTGGGGTGACATTTCCCATCTCAAAAAATTTATGAAATAATTAACCTCCTATTGTGCATAGTTTTTATGTGCCTTTAGTATGAATATGCAACTATGTAGTGTTTGTTGGAAAACCTATTATTTCTCCCGAATGAATCTATTTGTTATAGAACTATAATTGAATTGGCATACGGATTCCTTCTCAAGAATCATGGGTTGATTGTTTCTCGTCTTCTTGTCTATTTCCCATGTTTTCCTTGCATCTCCTTTCTGAGGGCCTAAGGTGGTCCTAATATATCCACTGCCAAAAAAATCTTATGTTGGGCCACCTTCTCTTCAGATTCATGTTGTTTTTCCATCACCTTTTCTTTTAACATTTATATAGTTTACCATGAATGATCCATTGGTGATGGATTATTTTTCAAAATTCTGAATGCCTTGTCTAGCTCTGAGACTGCACTATAATCCACATATTTTATATAGGTTAACACATATTTCAATAGTGTATAGATAAAAAAATATGGGGTGTAATTCATGAAGTATATATCATGGCATTGGGGGAGTGTCTCGCTGAGTTATGGAAGTGAATTCATGCATCTTTTATTTTAAAATTTACTTGTACGAGTCAGTTGAATAGAGCCCATCCTTTTGGTTCCAAGGGGTTGGAATCCCATCGTGAACCATGGAAATGATTATCCTTAAAAAAGGATTAAACACATTCATAGATTCTTTCAACTTCTCTTCTAATATCGTCATAGAGTTCAATATATAGACTTTGTTGCCTATACAAATGATAACTCCATTTCTGTCACTTATTTGAATATATTTGAACTACTTTGACAACAAAGTATTGAAAATAAATCTCGATATCTTGGATATTTGACACTTTTCCTTTACATATGCTTTATTTTTTCCCACATAGTAAATTGATTCTAAGGTTATTTTCTAGTATCTCAATATGAACTCAATATAAGATCGGTCCTTAAATAGTTCTTGAAATATGACTTTCCATAAGAATTCCTTAACTATCATCATTTCTTCTATCATCAATGCCTTATTTGTAGCTTTGTCTCGTTGTTGTTGTTGTAATTTTACCACTCATTGATCCTTAGAATCTATCTATATATTAAAATCATGCAATTTATCCTGTGAATTACTTAGTTTACCCCCTTGTGTCTTCAATATTTCATCTCTTTTCTGTACAATTTATTTTAATATGACAATTTCCATAAGGGCATCTGATCCTTTATCTTATATTTTATTTTCATTCTTGCTCCTTCTCATCTAAAATTTTACTCAATTTATCGATGTCTCCCATTGGAATTTTGTCTTGGAGTATAACGAGAGTTAACTCCGACTTATTTTTATCTTTTACCATCCTTGGTTCAAAAGATGTGATCTGAGCTATTCCATAATCTAGCTTATTTTGAAGTTGTTGACATTTTCCTTCCGATTTTAGAGCTCTCTAATTTTCCTTTCATTGACTTCTTTTTCTACCAGTATAGAAGCATGTTCTTCCCTAAGAAATTAAGTTCACCCTGTAATTTTTGGTTTTCAGACACTACCTAAAGGGTATATGGAAATGATTGACTCATCTATATATTTTCCAATGCTTTGATTTTTTTATCTTTTCAAGATACAAGGTTCATTACCTCTGCCGAGTATTTTGTTCTAGGTTTTCTATTAGATGTAACATTCTCTAATCTCTTAGTCCCCCCCTAATTTTTTTTTACTTTGCTCTTAGAAATTGATTGGTATTCAGCTACGTTTGTTGAGATTTTGTAGTAAAGATTCATGGCATCTTATGGAGAGTCTGTGGTGAGTGAGGATTTGATGTCAATGTTTCAAGCCACACGTGGCTCATCTTCAGGACAATAGCCATGCCTCAGAAGTTGTTCATCTTTCATTAAGGTATTAATACAGAACAAATTTCTTGGGATGGTGTTGACTAGGTTATTAAGTGGATTTTAGGTTTTTAAATTATTTTTAATTTTTAGTCCAATCCAATTACCATGTATTATATTTTAATTTTTAATTATTAAACCTAATTAACAATTATATTTTATATTAGATTGTTTTAATTATATTTTTAGGAATTAATATGTTAATAACATAGGTGCTAGCTGGATTGAAAGTACAACTAATTTTGGCTCTAAGAAGATTTGAAAAAAATTTCTCTGGTTTGGTGATCTCATCTAGTTCTTTATTTCTGCAGAAATTCGGTCTGGCTCAGATATGGCTCTTGCCTCTGAGGTGAAGGAGGTGGTTTTTGCTTTTCTTGGTGTCAAGATCATTGATGCTATTTTTCATCGATGGATTGCTACTACTGATTGTTGCACCATTGGAGGTCGATTGTCAGATAGTGAGATTGGCTCTGGTTCTTAGCGTTGCTCTGGTGCTAGTTTTTCTTGGTTTTGCATGCTACATTTTGGCTGTGAGGCAGATTTGGTGGTGGCTCCTTTGTTTGGTGCTCAGTCTCTGGGAATTATTGGAGGCTATAGTCTTGTAGGATGACTCTGGCTTAGGGTCTCCTGCTCTTTGGTGCTGCTTTCAAGCCTGCTATGGTGGACAGTTTCTCATGGATTCTGGAGGGGTCCCTCCTCTACCTCTTCCTCTTGACCTTGAAGCTTTCAAGAAATTGATTTCTTCCTGTGGAAATAGGGAAGGTGGCCCTTCTCATAAATTTGTCAAGAAAGTGGATATCCCTTCGGATGAGTTACCAACCAATCGAATCTTCTGTTTGACGCTAAATTTGGCTAAACATGGGCTCATCGGTCAATTCACTAACGTATGTCCTTCTCCAAAATCTATTGATGGTTGGGTGAAGAGAAACTGGAGATATTTAGTCTTTGATGTTATCCAAAGACATTTTATAGGAAGAGGTTATTATTTTTTTGTTTTTGACTCTACAGTGGACTGAGACCTTATCTTTTGGAATGGTCCATACTTCATGGGGCCTCAGGGGATCTACTTAAAAAAGTGGAGCCCTAATTTCAATCCCTCTCAAGATGTCCTGTCTGCATCCCCTGTTTGGGTAATACTCCTGCATCTTCCTTTACATCGTTGGAGCTCAAATTCCCTCAAATCCATTGGGAATAAGCTTGGAAAATACATTGATAGGGTTGATCTAAAAGATCAATTTTCTTGTGCAAGAATCTATGTAGAAGTTAACACAGATGATTGGCCTGCCCAAGGAAATCAAGTTAACAGTTGCAGAGTGGTTTCCTATTTAGGAATTGGATTATGAACAAATCCTGTTCAAATGTATATTCTATCATGGCTATGGTCATTTTTCCCAGAATTGCAAAAAATATATGAAGAGGAAAATGTAAATGAGAAAGACGATTAGCAGACCCAAGTTCAAAAAGATGAAAATTCCAATCAGGGACCTAGAAAGAAAGGAAAATAAAGTAAATATGTGAATGGTGATTCTACTATTGGAAAACCCCCTCCTACACCTCAGGTTGTTGACTTCCCCAAAGCTTCTCCCAATCAATTGGTTGTCCTTAGTCCTTCTAAAGTTCTTGAAGAAGGTGAAATGCAACAACTCAATGGGAATGAGTTGGTTTTTAAGTAAATACAGTATCTCAAGAACAGGTTGGTCCATATTTATCAGTTCCTCCCTGGGCTGGAGCTCCCTCCCATTCTTCTCATATTGGTGACAACTCTTCCCCTTCTTATGCAGATATTACCTGTAAGAAGCAACCTGACAGTTCTGGTTCTTCTGATGATGATCCCATTTCCAAGAAGGTTGGAAGGAAGTATAAGAAGGAGATTCAGGAAGAAGAGGCTGAGAGGATAAACACTCAAGGAAGTTATTCCACTATCGAAATGTCTTACGGAAGGAATAATAGAACCAAACCCCCTAAGGGAGTAATAAATCCCTCTCATTTGGGTAAGTAATGCAGATAACCTCTTGGAACTGTAGCGGATTGGGGAATCCAATCAAAGTTGTTGTTGTTAAATATTTAATGAGAATGGTCCCGACTAAAATCTTATTTCTCCAAGAGACCAAGATTGAGGAGGAAGCTCTCCTTCTCATTAGTGAAAAAATATGTTAATAACATAGTTTATAAATTTAAATTTACTAGTTAACTTAATGATTAATTTAATTTTAATTTATAATCATGATTGGGTTTAATAGTATTAATTAGGTTTCAATTAATTCCGAGTTTTTAATTTTAATTTATAGTCATGATTAGGTTTAATATTATTAATTAGGTTTTTAATTATATGTTTTGAATAGTTAGTTAGTAAATTTAGTAATTTAATAGGTAAATACTATTGATTAGTTTTAGGATATTATTTACTTAAAAATTCACTAATTAAATGATTAGTTAATTTGATTTAGTTGATTACAAAATAATTTGATACATTGTTATGTGATCAATGATTGGTATTCATCAATGCTTTAGTTTTACCTTTGTACATATTCATATGCGTAGAATGTTTGGCATATTTATTGTGCACCACACTATTGGACCCTTTAGCCAAGGATTTATGATCTTTAGGGGGTAGATCTTATGTGCCTATGGTGAATTAAGACATCTTCCACTCTCTAGGTAGCATATTTTTGTATTATTTTCCCGCAAGGGGTTCCATTCTAATTATTCTAAAGGAATCTATAATGAGATCAAACTTTTGGATCAACCTATTCTTGTCTTGAGAGTATACTGATTATGTGATAAGAAATATTTATGGGGCCTTGTATCTTTTCTCTTTCTCTTCCTCGAGGAACATAAAAGGATTATTAATCTCTAATGACTGAACCTCTCCACACTCATTTATTTGATGTGGTATTTTCAAGAGTGTGGCATGGGGGAGAGGATCCCATGGATCTTTTACATTTTCTGCATACAATAATTCATTAGACTCAATAATAATAAGACCATGGTTAGTAAGGTTCACAACTTATTTTTGTGATATTTATTGAATGGGATTAATATTTTCTGAAGAGAAAAGTATTCTAGCTTCTTGGCTTTGCTTCTTACCAGGACCCATTTCCTCTTCTTTTGTCTTAGTCCTTTTCTTTTGAGGTTATTATGGGAAAAGTTCTTTTGCGCTCCTTTTATGAGCTTCTATAGAATATCTTGTCTCCTCACATTTTTCCTCTTTAATCCTAGCATCTGATACCTAAATTGCCTCTTTAATGGGTGAAGGTAGAAGATAATTTTAATACTTGGAAGTTCCTTCTACCAACTCTTTTCTTATCTCACTCATGGATTGAACTGCATGATGAATAATTGTGATTATATTTTCTTTTGATTTCAGGGTTTCTCTTGCAGTTTAAACACCTTCATTTTGTTCTGATTGAATAATATCTAGCATGAGTTGTGTGTGAGTGTTTGTCTCCTATAATTCCTTTTCTGATTGATGATTCTCTCACCCTAGTGGGATCTTAGGATATTCATATTTCTATGTACTAAGCATAACTTGTACGTTCCTAGGTATCTCTGTGTTAACTATCACCTAGGGAATTTTAGAGCCTTGATGTTTTTCATGCGCATCAACCCCTATACCCAGTATTCTATGTTAGATTTTTATCATTCAAGCTAGCATTATGATCTTAGGATCTTTAACTAAGATAATAACATGCACAGCAATAAAACACAAGAGACAAGAGACACAAAGAATTTTCCTTGGGGAAACCATAAAGGAGAAAACCCCACAACTTCCTCAGAGATAGAATCAACACCAAAAGTAAAACTTGAAAACATAAAGATGATCTCCTGACAGTAGCAGTCTCTCTCTTTTCCCAGCAACTTCTCTCACTCATGCGCCTCTGAGTGAGTGTGTGTGTGATAAATAGAGAGGCTTACTCTATATTTATATTCTTTCGTTCACTTGAAACCCACTCCAACATGTTGGCCTCACTTAATAATTACTTACTATAGCCGACATCTCTAGGAGTATCTAATAAACCTAGTGCCCCAGAACTTGTGGGGACTTTGCCTTCTCTGACCAAAAAGGAGGGTTATCCTTAACACAACAGTGGGGACTATTTCCCCGAATTATAATGACTCACAATGAATCACCTAGGGTTGACTTCTCTAGGATATGCTAATAACCCTAGGGCCCCATAACTGAGGGGACTTTAACCCTTGACCAATGGGAGGGTTACCCAAAATGACTTGACATGACTTGTTTACATTATAGAACGTCCTGATAGGAACATTGGGGCATGACATGACTCAAATACATTATAGACACATCCTGGAATAAAAATCAGGGTACAATACATAAGATATACAAAAGAATACATTCTGAAGTTACAATTACATCAACACTCCCTCTTAACTGGGAGGGTATTCTCTCGACACAATTTATCAGCACAAATATTCTTCTCTGTATCATCTGGGTCATCATTGAGTTCTCATCATCTTCATCTTCAAGTCATCTTCATCTGGATCTGGATAATCACTTGATCTAAATCATCATCACTGGATCTAGATCATCACTCGATCTGGATCACCATCACTGGATCTGGATCATCACTTGATCTAGATCATCACTGTTGTATCATCATCACGAGCGCTATCTCATGATTCTTCTCGTCACAGGAAGTTCTACAGAGCCAACCCTTTTTCATGTTGGTTGTAGGCCTAGCCTCCATGTAGGTCTTCTTTAGTGCTTATATCTGACCCTAAGTCAGAATGGCCCACCCATCAATTATATCTGATCATGTAGGAGCCAATCCTATAATCATATAAGAAAGGCATGCCCAGCACTCACATCTTACCATGTGAGGAACCAATCCAACATTCATGTCAGAAAGGCTCTACACTTACATTCGACACATGCGCAGAACCAATCCAACATACATGTTCGAAATGGCTCTGCACATACATTCGACACATGTGAGGAACCAATCCAACATACATGTTTGAAAGGGCTCTGCACCTACATTCAACACATGTGAGGAACCAATCCAACATACATGTTCGAAATGGATCTGCGCTTACATCTGCACATGTGAGGAACCAATCCAACATGCATGTCAAAAGGGCTTGCACTCACATCTGATCATGTAGGAACCAATCCTATATTCATATAATAATGGCCCCCAGTCCCAGATTGAGCTACCTGGTAACTGACCAGGTGCCTCCATTCCAAGAATGGCATTCAACACTTACTTCTAATCATGTAGGAACCAATCCTATAGTCACATCATAATGGCTCAGCACTCATATCTAACAAGGAAGGAACCAATCCTCTCACCATGATAGAATGGCTCAGCCCTTACATATGACCATGGAAGGAACCAATCCTCTCACCATTTCAGAATGGCTCTCTGTCTCATCATTTCCCCTTGGAGGAAACCTTGATTTGGAGAACACCAAGCTTCTCCTTGAAGTACTCGAAGTTCACCTTAGCCAATGGCTTTGTCAACACATCAGCTATCTATTCCTCTGTCGCAACATACTGGAGCTTCACTAGTCCCCTCTGCACCATATACCTGATATAGTGATACTTGATCTCGATATGCTTCGACTTGTCATGGAACACTGGATTCTCTGACAACTTCACGCAAATTTTTCTATCACAATGTATACAAGTAGCATCCATCTGGAGATCAAATAAATCATATAGTAGCTTCCTCAGCCATACTACCTCACAACTAGCTAAACAAGCTACGACATACTCTTCTCTAGTTGTACTCAGTGCCACATAGGATTTCTTCCTACTAAACCAAGAGATCACAACTGATCCCATACTGAAGCAACACTCTGAAGTGTTCTTCCTATCGATGGCACTACCCAATATGAATCAACATAACCTTCCAGGTTGATATTTTTATTCATATCATACTTGAACCCATACTCAACTATACCCTTTGCAACCATCAAGTGAACATGTCTCAATGTGTTCACAGCAAAGCAAATATCAGGTATTGTATCCATTAGGTACATCAATGAACAAATAATTTGACGATACATCGTGGCATCAACCAACTCTGATGAAGCAACAATCAATAGCTTCAGGTTCGATGCCATAGGTGTGGTCATGCAGTCCATCATCCTGAACCTATTCAGGATCTCTACTGCATACTTCCCTTTTCCACACCTCCATGCCTAGAACGTAGTGCATCGACACATAATAGAAGCATCACTAGTCTTTCACCTTCAACCTTGAAGCAAAGGTTGGAATCCACTTTACTCTCAGTAAAGCCTAGAGTCATCGGTAATCTGTCCATCCTATCGTACCATGTCAAACCTTAGGATTTTCTGCAGTCACTCCCTCTGAAGCATCATACTCCCTTTGTCTTCCATACTCTATGCACTGAAACATTCTGTAATGGAGTGACAAGTATCTTCCTCTGCTATGAACATTCTATGTATCCATCTAGGATCACTAGATACCAAGATCCTCTATATTGAAATTTTTCAAAAGTTCTTCTCACACCCATTTGTGAGCTTGTCATCCTCTATCAACCTTGTATCAAAGGTTAAGATCTTCATCAAGCTCCTCATGTATGTGTTATCCCATGGGTGTCTTTTGAGCTCATACAAGGCTTTCTTTCATTTGCACACATGATTATGCCTGTCATGTGACTTCAATTGCAGTGGCTGCAAATGTCTCTTTGTAGTCTATGCCTTCTTTTCATGAGAAGCCTTGTGCTACGAATCTGTCCTTGTATCCCATGATGTTTACATCTACTGCATGATGGAACTATGAACTTTCCTTCATGTATCGATACTGCATCCTAGACATCATTCTTCTTGAACTGATATTCCCTTTCTTCTTGGTTACTTCTTCATAGCTAGAAGGTTTTGCATCAATTATGTCGCTGCATTCATCATATTATTCTTCATCCCGAATTGTTGTCACTTGTTCTTTGGAACAAGTCTCATCCTTCTTTGCTTGTAGGCGATTATGTATGTGATCTTTCCTACAAGTCAAATGCATTTGTATGGTTAGAAACATTTCATAAGGAATATTCATACAGGCAAGTTCTTATGCATAAATATATGATCATGCAACTACTTTAGCCAATACAACATTCATCCATATCTCATGGAAACTTTTCTAGATTCCTTCCATTTCTACCAGGACAACCCTGAGATTTTGGACTAATCCAATATGTCATCAAAGAGGTTTCATTCTAGATAAGTAGCAATGGCGATTTGTATAGCACCATGAGCTACTTACCCATCACATGCATATTAGCAGTATACTGTCATTAATGCAAACATTCTATCATGCATAATACATTAACTGAATATAAACAAATGCATAACAAAACAATATCATGAAATGACAATTGAATACTTATCTTTATTTGTTTCGTGGGTAGACTCCTCCTTGAGACTTCAGCTTCATCGTATTCTTCATTCATAATAGCATCATTTCTTATCCAAATGCTAAGGTGGATAAGAGGTTCTTCAAGAGTTGAGTTCTTCATATTCCTCACCACTTGAGGGATCTTCTTTGGATGGTGAGAGCTTGATCTTCAGTTGCTCCCATCTTCTTTTCTCTTATTATTAGTTGTGTGTGGTTTTCCCAGAGTCTGCTGAAAGTAATCACTTCCTTCTAGCACACATTCTTCGAATGAATGAATCCCATGATCCTGGGAGGCCATTCAAGGTGGTTCTCACCACTTCTACATTCTCCACATCTTCTTCTACCACTTCAAGTTGTTCTCTAATTTGAGAGACCCCCGTAAAGTATGACTATATGGTCTCTGCATTCTGGATCTTCACATTCTTCAAATGTTTTCTCAAAGTCATATTCTGATTTATGTTCTTCCCTTCAAACAACTTGGTCAAGGAATCAAACATATTCAATGTCTTTAGGGAAGACACTTGTGGTACAATGTGATCCATGATTGAATCAACAATGATCTTCTTGGCCTTTACCAAGTTCTTCTGGTGTAAGCCTTTTAGCCTCATCTCCCTTTGGAACTGGAACCTCTCTACTCATGTAAGTGTCCAATTCATTTTCTTCAGAGAGACCAAATACTTCCATGCTTGGAATTTGTCAACTTCACCAAGCTTATCATCAATATTATGTGATAGATCACTTTTAAATGAGAACCTCAAATCCAAATAGAAACATATTAGATCTTACCGATTTGAGGTGTCTGTCCTGGTTCCGAAGCTGGTTGATCTGGGGTTTGTCAGAGAAACCTGAATTTTCAAAACTTGGAATATTTCAGATCTGATTGGATAGAAAGATATATCTCTTCAAGTTGAGATGTCCAATGTACTCCTCTTCTGAAAACAGTGGAGGGAAGCTCTCGGAATAGGAAGCGCTAGTTTTCCAATTTCTTCTACAGAAATTCCTGTTATTGGTTCTGTGGTATCTCCAAAATTACTCCTCCTCTATGTCTGAAAATTTGATCTAAGGTATCCTCGCATGTCCCTGTTCGAACACCATAGGTTTCATCAGAATTTGTTTCACCAATTAATACTTATGATCATTTTCCCAAGGTGAACTGTTTCAGGATTGTTCATAACAACGAAGTTGTACGGACTTCCACCTGTCATTGGTTCATCTTCTAAGTCTGAAACTCAGAACACACAAATTAAATTCCATTCCATTCTTGTAACATCTTCATAAATTTCATTCGGACCTTTTTATCCCAAGATATAGCAATTATACCCAGGTGTCCTATTTAGAGATGAATTCTGGAAGAGGCTAGAATCCTAATTTGGAGGGATCATATCTCCCAAAATATAGCAAATATGAGGCTTAATATTTTATACAGTGTACATCAAGATTTTATCTTTGACCTCTGCAATTTTCCACTCCTGATCCTTTGCCAATCCCGAGATATCACGAATGTACCAAAATGTATCAGTTTTAGTATTTTAGGGTTTTTCCAGCTCGGGGTCAAATTAGGGTTTGACTTTCCTAGAGTTTCACCCAACCAAAAATCTTGTTCCAAGTCTCTAAAATTCGATTTTTATGAGGATATAAATCCTATGCCGGGCTCACTCAAAAATTCCTCTTCTATAGAAAGCCCTAATTTCCCGCACCAAAAACTGAAAATGCTCGGAATTGAATTTCGCTTCGACAGAAAGATGCACCCTTCAATGGAGAGTCATCCTAGCATATGTTTGCTGATGGATTGTGGAGAGAGACCAAAAATTAAGAAGCCATAGCTTCTGTAGCTATACAATGTCTTCTTCTCAGGTTAGCTCTGATACCATGTTAGATTTTTAACATTCAAGCTAGCATTATGATCTTAGGATATTTAACTGAGAGAATAACATGCACAACAATAAAACACAAGAGGAAAGAGAAACAAAGAATTTTCCTTGGGGAAACCATGAAGGAGAAAACCCCACAACTTCCTCAGAGATAGAATTAGCACCAAAAGTAAAACTTGAAAACATAAATATGATCTCCCTATAGCAGTACTCTCTCTCTTGTCCCAACAACTTCTCCTCTCAGTCATGCGTCCCAATGAGTGAATGTGTGTGTGATAAATAGAGAGTCTCACTCTCTATTTATATTATTTCATTGACTTGAAACCCACTCCAACATCTTGGCCTCACTTAACAATTAATTACTAGATCTGACATCTCTAGGAGTGTCTAAAAACCCTAGTGCCCCACAACTTGTGGGGACTTTTCCTCCTCCGACCAATAAGGATGGTTATCCTTAAAACAATGATGGGGACTATTTACCTGAATTACAATGACTCACAATGACTCACCTAGGGTCAAATTCTCTAGGATAGTCTAATAACCCTAGGGCCCCACAACTGATGGGACTTTAACCCTTGACCAATAGGAGGGTTACCCACAATGACTTGACATGACTTGTTTACATTATAGAACCTCCCAATAGGAACATCGTGGCATGACATGACTCAAATACATTATAGACACATCCCATAATAAACATCAGGGTACAATACATAAGATATATGGAAGAATACATTCCAAAGTTACAATTACACCACTACTCTAAGCCTCTTCTCGAGTTGAATGACTTTTGTACTTCATGTTCCTTCCTTCCCCAATCCATTTCCTGGATTGAAACCCATGGAAAAAATCATATGAATTTCTTTCAGATATTGCTCCAACTTTTAGGGGGATGGAGGAAAATAAGCGCTAGCCATTTCTATCTATTTTACTTTACTACAATATTCAACATTAAAAAGATATCACAATTGTTATGCTTCGTTCTCAACCCAACCTGCTATCTAGGGTACTTATTTTCTTCCACCACCTGGACTATATGCCTCATATAATTCATAAAATTGATGATATTATGGGATATGATCGCAATGGATATATGTTTTATGTAAATATTTGTGTATCCTCCTCCAGGATCCCCTCCTATTCCGATATTCTGTAACCTGTACTCCAATGTTCTCATTAATCCTATTTTATAGAGGAGCGGTGAATCTCAATTCCTCCATGCTTACTGGTTCACCTTTAGTTCTATAGAAGGTGTAATAAGGTGGTGCTTCCATGTGCTAAGGAATATGATTAGAAAATGCTTGCCTCATCAATTCAACAATATTTTTTCCTTCTTAAATAATTATCTATTCTTATTCAAAATAGTCTTTATTTGCTAGATTTTCTGCTTTAGGTCTAGGATCATGATCTTCTTGTTTCACCATTATCATCTTCTTTTCTTGTACAATAATGAAATGTGGGTCATATTTCCTTGTCAAGTTTAGAGGAAGAGAAATATTTTTAATGATTTGTACAACATCTATAAGAACTCTCTTATGATTAATAACATATCCTCTCATGGATATTGGGAATTAAGTTCTACCTTTCTTCTTGGATTACAAATAATTAAGATTATCTACCTCTATCATCTGACTTACATATTCAAGGAAAATAGTCATGGAGGTAACGAGTTTGGGTAATTTGTTAGGAGGTGATTTATTTCCATACAACCTGATCATTGTGTACTCTTCTTGCAAGTGCCAATCACCTCTTTTCGTAGATTCCCCAAGTTGGATATATGACTTGATTTCTTGAGGCATTCGTTCTCATTTTTTCCCTTGAAATAAATTAAATGATTGATAGATAAATATGGACACAAATCGTATCCACGAGACATCCTTTCCTTCTCCTTTTTTTTATCCAAGGAATGCAATAATACACTCTGTTTGGTCATCCATCCTCAACATGGCATATATCAAGCTTCGCAAAATGGTCAGATTGATAGGAAATTAATAAGTAAACTAGGTAGGAATAATATCTGAAAACCCAAGTTTCATCAAACATTGTTAACTGGTTTCTAATCCCTAATTCCATATATTTTACATAATTGAGATTGGGATGGTTTTCATTATTATATCTATAAATCAAAGTTGTGATTCCTTCATCAAGCTTCTGATCAGTATATTTACACAATATGATGATAAAGGAATAGGGAGTTTGTTGGTCCCATGGTGAAAAGTTGACTCATATCCATGGCTCAATATTATCTATCTGCTCATATGGTACATATACTAGGCATATTTGCATCTTCTCTCTCTATGAGGTATCTTACTTATCATAATATTCTTTAGGGAAAATTGAGTCCCATCATTTGTAGTTCCCAAGATGCTTACGATGGATTTAGTAGAAATATCAAAAAGGATTCTTCCATCATTGGCCTTGATGAGTGTCGTTGCACTATAATAATTATTGGTGCATAATTGAATGAATTAAGGAAATGGGAAAACATTAGGGACTAAATGTTAGGCCATCTAGGACTCCCAAAATCATTCCAATTGGATTATTTTCCTTCAAAATTTTGAATTTTCCGGAGGGATACTCCTATAATATTTTTGGATGATATTTGGTATGAGGAGGACCAACATTGACCCATCATTCTATAAACTTTGGTAAATGAGTTGAAGGGGTGTCGAAAAGTTCTGACTAGTTTGAAAGGGACGGAGAGGATTTATTCCTACCCATTTCAAGGTTTTTGTGACACCGCAGAATTAGTCATGATTTTAAGTGCTAAAAAGGGGGACACATATGAGGATGGTGGATACAGATGATATAAATAAATTATTAATTGATATTTTCAATAAATACGTAGCCATTATAGGTGATTATTGGAATCAAAAGATGAATACATTGTAATTGTCTCAATTGGATCCTTGAATGTATTTTCTGATATCGTGTGCCCCCAAAATTAGAAGCATAAACTGGTAAATTATCAGTTCTAATGCTATTCATATTTTAGAGAGCTAAACTATGATTTTTTCTTTTGTTATTTTAAAATTTTTAATATTTTTCAATCATTAAATTATTCACTAATGACCATTTAAGTAATGTCCATATCGTGACTGAAACCTTTTCCGGATTAGGGGAACTTATAGTCAGAAATTTTGCTGGATAGTTGGTGCAAACGATCTAGAATTTAACTTACTTTGAACTTATATATCATGATAATATTTACAGACACCAGTATATATCATTATAATCATTTTATATGGAGGTAAAGATAGATCTTAGTGAACTTTTTGACTTATGTGTTTCAATGGATATTTAAGTTTGTGTTGATTTATAACCAAAAATATTACTTTTATAGTAAAGGTCTGATATCTCATGAACGATGTAGATATTCTTTAAAATATTGATCAATCCATTGGTGTGCTATGTATCTTATGTTATTTATTTTTTATCTCTATATCACCAATGATTGAGATCTATTTTCTACTTGTTGTGCTTTTAATGTAGATCACTGATGGCACAAAAAAATTTGGGACCTTTTTTTTCCATTCAAAATCACAGATGACTATGATTTACTTTACAGCTATTACAAGACTCAATCTAGAATTTTACTAGGATGTGACTGCATGGTTTCATTTTCTTTCCATCTCTTGTCATGTATGGTTTATCCTTTCCCTGAGGTGATAGCACATAATTAATCACAGTTGTTTGCGATCGAAGAGATTCATGGGTAAATCCGTGATTAAGGAGTTCCATTTATGGCTGGGATTAGATCCTAGGTTAGTTAAGATCATTGAAGGAAAAATCCCGTGTTTTTGGTTGACGCACAATAAACAATGCTTCAATGGCTTGGATCATTGGACTGATTAAGCACCAACATTTCAAATTTGATCATAGTTTTATTTTCTTTTCTTTTAATTCCATTTAAAAAAATGGTTGGCATGGATCGTTATGAAGTATTTTGAGATTTGTTTCCATGAATGCAGAGGGTTGTGTCAAACCATTTTGGATATTATCTAACCCATTCCTTTAATGTCATCAAGGCTCATATTCAAAATTATTCAACGAGGAATGGTTCACTATATAAGCTATAGATGTCCACAATTAATGCATGAGTGAATTTTTGGAAAGGGGAAGAAAACAGTTGAAACACTAGTGAGAAATTTTAGTACAAAGAAGAAAAAATGTTCTAAAATTGGAGTCACAACAATCTAAGAAATAAGACATAAACTTACAATATATTTCATAGATAAATTTTACTCAGAAATGACATAAAACAATGCAATTAGGAGTTGCAGCTGTATATTTGCTTATCATTAACAAAAGTAGTGATACAATGTAATACAATGTCATAAAGAGACATCAAATTCGAATCCCATAGAGGTCATTCAAATTGATTACATGAGAGTGGCTTACTTGTCAGTTAAACACCACTTGGCACATCAATTAACCACTTAAATCCAACTTAGATGACTCTAACTAACTCAGAGCAAGTTTAGACCGAGTCTAACTGAATATAACTCAACAACATGCCAATAAGTAGGTGGGGGAACCTATCTAAATTCACTTAGGTGAGATGAACTGAAGTGCACTAAACCGAGTCACCAAAAGTAGGTGGAGGCACCTTTAATCGCTCCAGTTAACTAAAATTAACCAAAAATAATCTAATTGATGAGGAAGGCTCCTTTGGAGCTCCAATTTAACTAAAAGGTAGGTGAAATGATCTTCAGTTCACTAAATGGGGTGAATATGTCATGCAGGTCAACCCATATTTTCTCCTATATTGAAGAAGGAGGCCTAATTAGTCTCCCCAATTGAAGGAGAAGACTCAGTTAGGCTCCCTTGTTGAAGGAGGAGATCCAGTTGATGATGTAGTAACATATTCAAGTCAATAACTTAGGATAAGTGTTAAATCAGGACAAACAAGACAAATAATGATGTGTTGTTGGATAATGACTCCAACAAATGGATCATAGAGAAGAGCAAAGAGGAAGAACATGAAAGGGAAGAGCAAGAAGAGTAGCCGAGACTAGATATCTGTAATAACTATGTGAATTTGAATTTTTGTTGATAAATTGTAAACCCTACCTAAGACTAAGACCCGAGGGGAATTTTTAAGTTTTCTATGAATGAAGAGGTCCTGTAAATCTCTGTAATTGCCATGTAATCTACCATTTTATGAGAAAATTATAATAGTTGAATAAGAAATTTTAATGGTGCTTTTTTTGTTTGGAAGAGTGTTTGAAATTGGTTCTTGAAAGAGTTTGTGAATTGTGTTGTTGTAGTATTTTTTTTTCTTGTAACGAACCTCCATGGGGTGCACAATTTCTAACAATTTTATGCATGAATATAAAAATATAGATCAAATTAAGCACATAATTTACTTTTAAATAATGACAATAAAATAAACAACATAATAGATATGACCTGTAAAATATGTCGAGAATCTCTAGTGATGCTAAAATCCTCACTACGAGATCCGGTGAACTCACCAATATCTATTAGCGCTCCGAGAATTTTTCTCTCTTGAAATGTTTGTTGCACCATCAGGATAGATTTCCAATCACATTGAACCCACCGGTTTCCTCCCTTCCATTCCTTGATAGATACTCTCTTTCCCCTAGGACTCCTAAGCTTGGCGGGGATAACAATACCTTGCTAGTAATGGAAGTACAATGTCAGGCCATTGCTGGGAGGTTCCCAACCTCACTCACATCATACTGAACCACACTCTTCCATGGTCACCTCAGAGCCACCCAAAGTGTTCCGACTCAAAACTATGGTAGGACCAAAGAATAAGAAGATGAATCCCTCCCCGGTCTTCCATTTCTTTATATTTTATTAACCATTTTGATAATTCCCATGCATCCCATGCAACACTTTTAGTTAACTCTTTAGTTTAATTTAATTAATTAATTAATTACTTTTATTTACCAACCCACTTTTTAGTTATCTTTAGTTCTTTGATTCTTTTTTGATTAGTTAGTATTTTATTTTAGTTCAAGTTCCTTAATTTACTCAGTTATCTAATTTCTTAATTTAGCTTCTTTTTTAGTTTATTTATCCTTATTTATTTATTATTTATTCATTATTATTCATTTATTTAGCATTTTTAATTATTGTTATTTTTTTACTTAAATTTATTTATGATGAATTTATTATTTCCCTTAATTAAAATAGATGTCGATTACCACCGCATTCTCATCACGAGTAGAATTATGATGGTGCTATGCTCCCATCATGCCCTTCCGATAATTCCCATAGGTGGGAGTTGGTTATGACGACTGAGCCATTGTTACCTTAGTTCTCCTACCCAATGAAGAGCCAAGTGGTTCCTGGAAAATAAGACCAAACCCCTATCACACACCCCCTAGTAAAATTTTTTGTGAATGACCGAATTGTGGCCTACCCTCACAACACCCACATCTGATGAAGTGGATTTTTCCTCACTGTACTCAAAGTTCATAACGTCGTCCAATTTGCTAGACTTACACATATAATTTTCAGCCCCGTTACTTGATGTGGGTCGATTGGCAATCGTATCCCATCACCTGCACATATAAAAACCTACACATCAAATATCATAAATAATATTTCAATCATAACATAAATATCGATCGACCTCAACTGTCGAGGTTTCCCGACTCATCCAGAGTCCATACATGCAAGTGGATATATCACATTTTAATCATTTACAAACAAGATTTATATCACCTTCCATAGTCGTCAATTCAACTGGAGTCTTTTTATACTTATGCTTTCTTGTGCTTCATGTACATGCCTTTCCTATCACACTCGACAAACTATCAAAGTAGATGCTACATACCATTTTCCAAAACATTATACAATTTCAATCCATGTTGATAAATTCACCTAATTTTTCATTCACAAAAATCATAATATCACTGCATTCATAATTGACCAAATGTCGACATTGTTTTCATAACCATAGTTTTCTCATCACTATGTCAGATAATCCTTCTTATGTCATATGTCATCAATAATTCATTGCTTCACACATGCCCGTGTCATATGAAACCAAATTCCCTTAAAATACGTCCATACAAAGTTTTTAGATCTCAAATAAATAAATACTTGGGTCATTCATCATAGAATTACCTCAAATAATAGTTATTATGTTCTCAAGAGTTAGGGTAAAAACAGAGTGTTACATACACCCCCACTTCAGAAAACTTCGTACAGAAGTCCTAGAATAAGTGTGGATATTGTTTACGTATTTCCAAAGCATCCTCTAGGTTGCAGTATTAGGGCTATAACTATCCTTGATTTGATATCCTCATACATTAATCATGCCATGCTAGTTTAAATAGAGACACTAACCATTATACCTTAGTATGAGCTGTCATTTCTATTTATACATAATTATTTTAATCAATTACTTTTGCTATCCCTAAATGGGGAATTACATACTCCTGCTCTTTAGGAAACTTTGTCTCGAAGTTACATTTTTTTTATTGTATATTCAATGCTAAAGTTTCACTTTCTTCTCACATTCAAGTCTTCAATCAATTCTATTATAAAATGATCATTCCCATAATTTCTAGATGTGATACCACCATTGATTTTGTTTCATCCCCCAGGGTTCCATCACACTCTCGATAATTCAATAGTAATTTCACGTGATATACATCCCATAATAGTTCTCAATAATTTCCAAATTGACTTACATTTCCGACACTTCCCAGATGTCCACAAGAATATGAGATATCCAATTGACTACAATATATATGACATCAGTAGCGACAAAATGGGTAACTAATAAACTTTTATCACCAAAAAGAAAATCCAAGTGAAATTTGAATTTATTTGGCTATCCTCTTTTATAAGGAGAGAAGTTGAACGCCATACAATATTAAAAAAGATACAGATTGGCATGTTATAATCATGAATTACCTAATAGAAAGGGACTACCACATCATCCAAATTTAATCCATAAATTATTCTACTTTCAAACCCCAATGTTTTAATAAAGTTGGTTCTCAACTTTGTATGATTTACAAGTGTCAGGACTTAGCGACTTAGTCAAACATTAAAATTTTTAACTCCTAATATCTTTGTCCATAAAATCATGTCTAGTTCAAGGAGACTATCACATCCTTACATCATGTCCCCATTTCCATTGTCATATGGACACTTCTAAATACTTACCCGGTCATAATAAGTGTGTTCATCTTAAAATATCATTGAGTCCCACCTCAAGGAATTGTCATCATTTTAGATAGGTTTCACCATATCCTAAGGTTCATATTATTATGTTCAACTCATTGTGTTGATCACTTCCATACATTTCTTTACAAAAATAATCTATGTTTGACCCTTTTCATAGTTTTTTTTTCAAGTTACACTTTCCATATGGGATGGTTAAGTCAAATTTGTAGTTTTTTATTTCGTTAATATCATCATCCTGATGAAGAATCAATGCCCTTCTATTTCATTCATCATGTTGGTCACATAAATATCTCGTTTTCCAAATTCCAAATATGTTTTCATTTAAGGCATAGTTAATGTCACTCCCTAAAATAATTGTTCATTATGTATAGAATGATGTATCTCCAAATAAATATATAGCATATATTTCTTTTTCTTCAATAAATTATTTTATCTTCCAAATGTATTGTATAGATACACCTCCTCAACTATGAAATATAAACACTTTAACAATTTACATAGAATATACTAATTACATGTTTCAAAATACAAAGATTATGTAAACTACCAATTCTCCACTAGGAGAATTCATATTTTTGAATTTACACATAATATTAGAAATGTGTTTTCACAAATTTTCTCAATTTATACAAATCAATTAGAGCTACATTCCAATTAAAACTACTTTCCACCCATATTCACTAATTTCCATTATATAAATGAATATTCATTAATCCCACTTCCCAATACTATCCAATTCAATTTAACCTTTCCATATATCCCATTTTAGTTACCCCTCCTTTTTTTCTTGCATCTATATCAATAATTACCTACATAATTTTCAATTTAATTGTATGAATAAAACTTTTGAACTACACCCTTCAAAGTGCATATCAATTTAATCCTATATAAGAACATGGACTATTTTTTAAAAATCAATATACATAACATCAACTAACTTTCAAGGCATATCAACTAAATCATTTATAAAAACATAGAACTATCTTCATTGTACTTGAATTAAAATATTTATAAAGGATTACCATAATACTAATCACAAATCAAGCACCCCTTCATTCAAATCCAATAATATAAACATCAACCACTTCATTGATGAAGTAACTTATATATATATATTCCATTTCAATACTCAATTCAAATAAACGTTTACACTAGATATACTCTAACTACCATTAACCTATACATCATAAATATGATAGCCTCATCCATCGATTCCAATACAATTACATATATCAATTTTAATGTAATTCTATTTCAATATACAAACAACTTCGTCCCACTCAAATTATAGGTATCCTAGTCTAGTACAATTCAAAACTAAACGTAAGTATCTCTACCCTAGGAATTAAGCGATTCATCTTCTTAACTTGGGACTCTATTATTATTAAGTTGCATTCTATCCTACATTCTATTACCCTTTAATATTCGTAGAGCATTTTCATCTTCATTGTAGCCACTCCACTACACTTCTACTCTTAAAACATATTGCCAATATATGTGTATGAACTTCCACTTCCTACCTAGATACTTGTACCTTTTAAAATTGTAACTAATAAACCATCCAATATCAAGTACTTATAACCTTTTTCTTTTCATTTAGATATACTTTAACGTAAATTCTTTCATCTTAAATCATCCAAGGTAGAAACAATAATCTACCATACCTCTTATGCTCATTCTACTTGTAAAGTAAGGTATTTTTTTAACAACAATAAACACTCTTTACAACATAAAATTATTATATTCTAAGGTATAAAATAAACATTTTATATTCATGTAACATTATTGTTTACATCCTATATGACCCATGATAGTCAATAATTTCAACACAAGGGGTACTAATCATCTTTATCTGAGTACAATTTCAATCAATCATCAACCATTCATTTTCCCCAAACTTTTCTCATGGCATGGTAGCCATAGCCTTGAATGTTTAGCTAAAATTGTTTATTTTTCTCAAAAGGTTCCTCTTGGGAATGGGATCTCCAAGCCTCTAGGGAATGCAGATTCTATAATTAAAAAAAAAAGATATTCAAATTTTTTACTTTCTTTGGCCATATAGTCTCTCATCTTTTTAGGGTTTTTCAACTTTTGTATTTATTTAAACTCTTACTTTCTCTGTGATTTCAAAACACAAATACCCATTCTACTACTGGTTGAGTTTGAAGAGAAGTCAACCATTTTATTATGGGGCCATATACGCCTACTTTCTAAACTGATTTAGTTTTGTTTATAACGAAACTAAATCCTTTCTAACATCCAGCCGCGACCTTCCACGCTTTCTTTTTCCCATCGAATGGTCGTTGCATGTTTCATCTCTTCAATAATTCTTGCCAACTGCATGTGTCATTTCTCTTACGACCTTTGCACTATTAGTCCTCCAACCATTGACTAAATCATCAATCCCATTAATCCCAACCATTGACTAAATCATCAAAATATGAAACAAAATTTCCATTTTAGATTATACAAATTTGAACCTTCAATTTTGAAATTTCATAAAATTTAGGTTAGCCATATAAAGATCTATAATTTAAGATTTCCATTTCATATTTTCAATCATTTTCCATAATCGATTTACATTTCAAGTTATAGATCATACATTGGGAAACAACCATGAGCCCTAGGCCTGAGAATTTGAACCATGCTTTGATACCATGTGTAACGATACTCCATGGAGTCCAAAAAGTTCTAACACTAATATGCATGAATATAAAAATCTAGATCAATTTAACCACATAATTTCCTTTTAAATAACGACAAGAAAGTGAAAAACATAATAGATCTGACATGTAAAATATGTTGAGAATCACTAGTGTTGCCGAAGGCTGTTTTTGTTGTTGAAATCCTCGTTGAGAGATCCTGCGAACTCACCAAGATTTGTTGGTGCTCTGATAATTGTTCGCTCTTGAAATCTTCGTTGCACGCTCTAGATGGATTTCCAATCACAGTGAACCCACTAGTTTCCTCCCTTCCATTCCTTAACTGGTACTCTTCTTCCCCTGGGACCCCCGAGCTCGATGGGACTAACAATACCTTGCTAGAAATGGAAGTACAATGCCAGGTTGCTGCTAAAAGGATCCCATTCTCACTCACATCATGCTGAACCAAACTATTTTAGAGTCGCCTCAGAGCCACCCAAAGGGTTCCGACTAAAATCTATGGAAATATCAAAGAAGAAGAAGATGAATCCCCCCATTCTTCCATTTCTTTAGCTTTTATTAACCATTTCATTAATTCCCATGCATCCCATGCAACACTTTAAGTGAACTCTTTACTTTACTTTAATTAATTAATTTTATTTACCAACACACTTTTAGTTATCTTTAGTTCTCTGATTCTTTTCTGAATAGTTAGGAATTCACTTTAGTTCGAGTTCCTTAATTTACTCTGTTAACAGATTTCTTAATTTATATTTTTTTGTTTATTTATTTACCATTTATTTATTTGTTTATTATTTATTTATTTATTTATCATTTTTAATTTAATTTATCATTTAATTAATTAATTAATTTATTACTTAAAGTTCTTTATGATCAATTTCTTATATTCCTGAATTAAAATAGATGTTTATTACCGCCGCATTCTCGTCGCAACAAGAATCAAGGTTTATTCTCCCAGCATGCCCTTTTGATAATTCCCATAGGCAAGGAGTTGGTTATTACGACTGAGCCAATGTTACCTTAGTTCACATACCCTATGAAGAGATAGGTGGTTCCTAGGGAATAAGATGGAATCCCTATTGTGTTTCCCCCTAGTAAAATATTCATGAGTGACTGACTTCCGACCTACCCTCATGACACACACATATGATGAAATGGATTTTTCTTCACTCTATTCAAAGTTGATCACGCTGTCCAATTTGCTAGAGTTAGATGTATAATTTTTCAGCCCCATCACTTGATGTGGGTCAATTGGAAATTGTATCCCATCACCTGCACATATAAGAACCTTTGCATCAAATCTCATAACTAAGATTTCAATCATAACATAAATATTAATCGACCTCAACTGTCGAGGTTTTCTGACTCATCCAATTTCCATGCATGCTAGCGCATATATCACATTTTAATCATTTATAAACAAGATTTATATTTCCTACCGTAGTCGTCGACTCGGCTGGAGTCTTTGCATATTGATGATTTTTTGTGTTTCATGTACATTCCTTTCCTATGAAACTCGATAGACCATCAGAGTACATGCTACATAAATTTTGTCAAAACATTATACAATTTCAATCCTTGCTGATAAATTCACATTATTTTCCATTCACAAAAATCATAATATAACTGCATTCATAATTGATCAAATGCCAACGTTATTTTCATAATCATAATTTACTCATAAATATGTCAAATAATCCTTCTTATGTCATATCTAATCAATAATTTATTGCTTCACACAATCTGAGTTCATCCAAAACTGGATTCCCTCAAAATACATCCATAGAAATTTTTTAGAACCCAAATAAATAAATAGCTAGGTCATTCGTCATAGAATTCCCTCAAATAAAGGTTATTATAATCTCAAAAGTTAGGGTAAAAACACGGTGTTACATACACCCCCACTTCAGGAAATTTTGCCCGAATTTCTAGAATAAGTGTGGATATTGTTTACATATTTCCAAAGCACCCTCTAGGTCACAGTATTAGGGCTATAAATATCCTTGATTTTAGATCCTCATACATTAATCATGCCATGATAGTTTACATAGAGACATCAACCATTATAACTTAGTATGAGTCGTCATTTCTATTTATACATAATGATTTTATTCAATTAGTTTTCCTATCCTTGAATGGGGAATTTATTGGATTTTTCTCTCCTTCGAGGATCAGTACCAAAGTTTAGTCCCTTCTGCTTAGCAAAAAAAATCCAAAGGTATCATCCTGACATAGTAGATCTCAGTCGGCAACACCTGTGATGCAGATGCAGCCTCACCTGAGATATATGTCTTATTATGGGTAACTCTTGGAACCACATTTCCGCAGTTGGGTGGGGGATTTCTGGTACCTCGGCCGCTTACCAAGGAGCTCAACAAATCCTATGGGTGGATTATTTATGCTTACTATGAACAGTTAGATTACGACCCAAGGTTTCTTATGCAACTTATTATAACAACAACCTTTGTACAACATAATTGTATTCAACTCATACAATGCAACTATTATACAACTATTCATTCATAAGAAAATATACAAGCATCCATTCAATTCAAGATTTATACATGTAACTCACACATATTGAGAATTCACACATATACACATAATATAACGTGGAAACCCATCTGGGAAGAAACCACAAAGGTGCTCTTCATATGGCATGAGAAATATATGCACCTTTCATTTGCGCACTAAGTTGTGGACTCTATTCTACATATTCTTCTATATCTTTATAGACTCGTTCTTCCTCTCATGCTCTCTGATCGTTTTTCTATGCTATTTCTACTAAGCTTTACTAATGATCCACACATAGCCTATATCGACTCAACCTATCCTATATTTATGTGCACTTAGCTACATATTCTTCAACTCATATGCACTCAGCAACACTAAGAGACAAAAAAATACAAAGCAACTAACAATATAATAATACAACTATAACAATCAAGAATCTGACTCACATATATCTTAGGTTCCTTCTTTTATAGACTCTTTTACAGGCTCGTTACAGACTCTTTTCCTATCACTTTCTCAACCGACTTCCTATAATTAGTGAACATGTTGTATTTCCTATTCTATTAATAACTTACATTATGCACTAAGGGAATGAATTACAAAGATACCTTCATACGCGTGGTTTCCACCATCTCTAGTCGAACTCATACCCACAATCTTTATGGCATGTCACTTTCTAACTGTTATTCCTTACTGTCGTTTTCCAATCGTTATGCGACTTCCATGCCTTTGTACACCTTCTACTACTGTTATTCCATCACATCTTCCCTTGTCTCACTCCTTCCTTTTTCCGTGAATTCCTCTCCCGTCGTTGCTTCTATCGCAACTTATTTCCTATCATTGCCTCTATCGTAGGTCCTTTCTCTTCTTCTTTCATGTCATTCCCTATGTCACAACTATGTTCTCTTCTTATTTATCTCTTCTCCATACTTAGGCAGAATTCAAAGTGAATTCTGCTTTCATTTCCCTAGGCCAACCGGGCCTTGAACACTCACTTGTGGCTCGTCCCAAGCCACTTGAATCTATTCCTCCATTTATTTCCTTTTGCTTAATTTACTGTGAAAAGTTTCCATATTGTTTTCCACTTGCTCTGCTCCTAGCCGCACTTATTTCCCTCTCTTCTACGATTGTTCCACAAGGTCACAATTGACATGTTCTAGCATTATCTTTTCTACTGATGCCACTGCTTCGTGCACCCTCTCATGTACATTCTTTCATGTATGCTCTTTCTAGATTCTGATCCTAATGTTGTTCTTTCTTCTATCAGATAAAGTTACTATTTCAGAGACGTAGTAGGATGGACGATATGAGAAACTTATCAATCTCACTGGTTCTCGTTGTTTACCATTATATATTCAACTTCCAACTCATCCTAGTTTTTTCCTTCCCTTCTTCAGAATATTCCTCTTTATTAGTTCTAATTGAGTATACAACATCGGTATAAAACTTAGAGATCACAACAATCATCAAGGAAACTCAGTGTGTAATGTTCCCAAGTCTGATATGCATACCTAAACACTAACCAATGTTGCAAATTCACTAAAATTTCTGATATTAAATTACACCCACTAAGTGAATCTTCAGACTAGGTAATTCAAGTTGTTTTGCTGCGAAAATTTGCAAACAAGGGAGTATGCAGTGGGAAGCAAATAAGAGTAATTTAAGAATAGTGAATTCCTTCCCCTTAACACATTTAGATCGGGGACAATTCATTTTTGAGAGTCCGCTATGCGGAAACCTACTCCCACGCTTTTGGGCCACCCAACCATGAAACTAGGGGATTTCCATTTGTCCTTTCAACCAAGGTCTTGGGAAAAAGTGCATAGGTGTTATAATACTTTCATATAGCAGAAAATATGATTTGGGACAATTTCTAATAGGTCTGGAATTGTCTGGAGAGTTTAGGAAGAAATTGGGAGTTTTAGACAATTTTAGCTTAGTGAGACCCTACGTAATGGAGTATCTCAAATCACTGTACAACTAAATTGTGTTATGGAGTTATGTATGGGTAGGTGGGTCTTTTAGTGATCCATATAAACTTACAGAACTATATTTGAGTGGGAAGAACTCATTTTATAGCATAAATGGTAAAACTAGTGTTCTAGCTAGGGTGCAAAATTAAGCATAGAATTTGTAACATGTTGAATTCAATGCAACAAATGAAATCTAAAAGAAATTAATAAAGATTCAATGGGCATATATAATCATTCTTACTCCTTCACACAACCTTTTCTTGCTCATTATTTCACTAGATTGATTAATTTTCCCCATTACAATGACAAATTAATCTTTTCATGAGAAATTGAGAAGGTAACCTCATTGACATAAATATTACAACCTAATAAATATAAATGGCAAATTTTATCATCTTTTATACATCATAGAGCATTGTATTGAATAACCATTACATAAGAGGACTCCAAAATGGTGGGAAGGCGGCCCAAAATATGACAAGAGAAAGCCTGGGAGTGTAGGTGAAGCTCGAGATTCACTGGAGCTCAACTTGATGGAGATGGAGGCTGCAAAATATGTCTAATACAACTTTCAACGGCTGAACATCAAGTGCTACATACCTTCAAAGAGAATAAATAGGGATGAAAGAGTGGGAAGGGAAGGTTTGGGTTTCATCTCCCAAGTGTTTGAGGCACATCACTGAGAAATGCATGCTCACATAAGCACAAATCAATTAACACATCAACCAAACTATGTGAATGGGCTCAAATTGTCCTTTAATAGAATTTTGGGTGACCTATTTAGAAAGTGGAGGACAATGGTGACCTGTGAGAGAAATTCAACCACTTAGAAGACCTAACCCTAGCCACATAAGTTCCCTCCTTGAGCAAATTAGAATGTAGGACCATGTGGATATGTTTCCATGTCCAACTCATCCCTACGACTTAGCAACTATTTCCTCCTTAGTCAAATAGTTGTTGCTTTTATTCATGACAACTTTTTTCTTTTCCCTACTTTTGAGATGAGTCTCCATAAGGAAACTGCTCCCTCCTTTTCCAAAACTTTCCTTGTTTTGTCCTTACAACTTTTTTTATTTCTCCAAGAGGAAACTGCGCCCTCCTTTGCAAAAATTTCCTTCTTTTGTGTCTGGATTATTTTATGTGGCTTTTAAGCACCTTCCCTTTTCCTCTCTGACTACTTTTGTCATAGATTTCCTCTTTTTTTTACCTTGGCAAGTTGACTTTCCTAATGCGCCACCCTAACATGGGAAGATAATTTCTACATCATTAAATTGTATAATTAATAATAATGATGAATACAAATTAAATACATCCCTCAATAATAATTATTAGCAAAAATTCTCTGGGAAGAATAATTAATGTCAATTTGAACCCCTATAAGTTTCAGCATGGTCACCACATTTAATGATCAGATTGAGGGGACATGAAAGTCCTCCCCTCCCAAATTTATTTGAACTTAAGCAGAAGCAAAGTAGGGTGCTACAAGATCTCCTCACCCTCCTATGTAGCATCTTCACTGGGTAATCCTTTCCAATGTATTAGATATTCCTTGATTGTTTTGTTCCTTAATTTCCTTTCTATTCCCATCAACACTTTATCTGGTACTAATACCAAATGGACTTCATCATCCAGAGGTGGTAGTTCTTTAGAAGATACTATCTCTTGTCTAACTTCTTTATTCAGACAAGACACATGAAAAATATTATGGATTTTGTTGTTTGCTGGAAAATCAAACTCATAGGTCACTTCACTAAATTTTATGATAATATTATAAGCTCCATAAAATCTTGGCTGAATTTTTTCAGCCCCTTTCTTTTTCAAGGAAGAATGTCTATAAGGTTGTAGCCTTTGGTACACTAAGTCTTCCACTTGGAACACCCTTTCTATTATGTGCTTATCTACATACATATTTTGTTGGTTATGTTCCATCTGCAAATTGTCTTTCAGTGCCCTTAAAATGTCTTGGTTTTCTTGCAACCAATATTTAGGTGTTTTTCCCCTACAATATCCAAACATTAAGTCTACAAAAGTCAGAGCTTCATACCCATACAAGGCCATAAATGGTGCCATTCTGATAGAAAGATGAAATGTGGTTTTATAACAGAACTCACCCAGGTGGAGCCAAGTTTCCCAAGCTCCTTGTTGTCCGATAACATAGTTACGGAGGTACCCTTCAAGCCATTGATTCACCCTTTTAGTTTGTCCATCTGTCTGGGGGTGATAGATTGTGCTCATGTTCAAATTTGTTCCAACCAGACCAAACAATGCCTACCAAAAAGCACTAGTTAACTTACTATCTCTGTCACTGATTATAATTCTGAGTAGTACATGTAGCCTAAAAATGTCCTTGAAGAATAGGGAAGCAATATCACTAGAAGAAATAGTGGATGTTAATGCAAAAAAGTGTGCATATTTTTTCAACCTATCCACCACCACATAAATATTGACTTTCCCTTGTGACTTTGGAATCCCAGTGCTAAATTACATGGATACACTTTCCCATTTTTTATCTGGAATAGGAAGAGGTTGGGGAAGTATAGCAAGGTGTGTGCGCTCCACTTTGTTTTGTTTACATGTAGAAGATTCCTTGACATACATGAGAACATCATATTTAAGGCTCTTCCAAGTAAATATCTCCCTTACCTTCTGGTAAGTGTTCAGAAAACCAGGGTGACCAGCCACTGGTGTGTTAGAAAACAGGACCATAGAGCAATAATAGATATATAGTTAAATCAATAAACAAGATGCAAAACACATTAAAACATTACAGGGAGACACAAATATAATGTGGTTCACCCAAATGATGGGCTACGTCCATAAAGATGAAGGGATACAACTTGTAGCAATACCATTGCACTTCCTCTTCACACTCTCACAGTCTCTCTTCTTTTACAATAAAATACCATACACAATCGTTTTACAATGCTTCCTTTTATAGGGGAAATACAATGGGAAAATTATACGGTTAACCCAATACCATGGGTCCGCAAAACTGTTGGCCAACACATATCCCAAATTTTTTTCTTGGGGGCTCTGCCCTTGAATCCCCGTCGGGGGCCCACTGGCCCCCTAGACTCCCCAGCAGGGGGGGATGGCCCCCCTCGGACCCCCGTAGGGGGACTAGGTACCCCTGGACCCCTGAGCTAGGACGAGTGTATAGTAAACCTCAGGTACAAACACAACTGCTCAATAATATCTCTGGAGATTAGGCTCCATAACCAACATGGTGCATCATGTGTAACTTCTAAAATCTTCCTCTTTAGTGCAGATTTGGGCAGTAAGAAAATTTTGTTTTTTGTAGTAGATGAGGTCATCATGAACTTTGTACTCTTCATTCTGGTTTATCCCATCCTAAACTTCACTAGAAAAATGATCTTTAGAATATTTAGTGGAATACTAGATCTTCGATTCATTTAACATCTATAGAAAAGAAAATGTGGGCTTACGGGAGATTGCATCAACCACAACATTCATTTCCCCCTTTTTACACTCAATTTCAAAATCATAAGATTGAATTTTGCTCAACCATTTTTGCTTCCTGTGATTGAGTTCCTTTTGTGTAAGGAAGTGTCTAAGACTATTGTGATAAGTATTCACAATGAATTTACCTTGCACCAAGTACTGTTAGAATTTGGCTAATGCATGCATAATGGCCATCATCTCCTTATCATATACAGAATACAACCTTTTATGTGGATGCAATTTTCTGATCTCAAATGAAATAGGGTGCCTATCTTCAATCATAACAGCTCCAATGCCTACACCAAAAGAATCACATTCCAACACAAAAGGTTTGGAAAAATTAGGAAAGGAAAGTACTAGACAACTGCTCATTGTCTCTTTCATTTTTTGGGAATATTTTTCAGCCTCCTTCAACTAAATGTACCCTTCTTAGTCAAATATTTCAAGGGTACAGTGTATCAGGAGTATCCTTTGATAGATATGCGATAGTAGCTACACATGCCAATGAATCATGTTAGCTCAGTGAGGTTCCTTGGGATGGCCCATTCCAATATGGAATTTATTTTTTCTAGATCTATTTTAACCCCTTCTAGGAATATCACATGGCCAATATATAGTATTTCTGTCATGCCAAACTCACACGTAGACACCTTGGCAACAAAAGGCATATCTGCAAGCATAGTGAGCACCTCCTCCAAGTGGTGTAAGTGCTCCTACCATGTCATACTATAGATAATAATATCATCAAAAAAGACAAGGACATACTTACGAAGTTTTTTGCTGAACACCTTGTTCATGCATGATTGGAAGGTTTCTGGTGCATTAATCAAGCCAAATGGCATGACCAGAAACTCAAACTGGCCAAAATGACAACAAAAGGCTTCTTTTGTTTGAATTCCTCCCTCATTTTGGTTTGATGGTACCCTGACCAGAGATCTGTTTTGGAGAAAAAGTTGGCTCATGCAGCTCATCCATCATCTCATCAATTTGGGGAATTGGGTACTAGTTCTGTATGGTCTTCTTGTTCAAATATTGATAATCTATGCACATCTTGAGTGTCCCATCCTTCTTCTTCACCAGAACCACCAAAGAATAAAAAGAACTAGAGCTTAGTATGATGATTCCCAAATCAAGAAGCTCCTTTATGTCCTTCTCAATTTAATCCTTGAATCTCATTGGATGCTTATAGGGATGTATTTTTATTGGAAGTCTACCAACTTCCAACTCAATTTTGTGCTCAATGCCACGGTCAAGTAACCTACCATGTGGAATTTATTCAAAAACCCTCTTATTCTTGTGGAACAATTTTTTAATATCTTTGGGCCGAGAGGAAACTTTGGCAGTATTTCACTCAGTGGTGATATGGAATTCAAAAACCCATTCAATGTACCCAGGCCTCACAACAGATCTCATTCTTTTGGTAGAAATTACTTGGCTAGGATAAGTATTCATGCCTTTCAATACCACTGGTTTTCCTTCAGCATCCTTGAAAATTATCTCTGGTATACGGTAATTCACAGAGTGCTATCCAATCGAGTACAACCATTGCACTCCAAGAACCATGTTGGTGTCTGCCACATTGACAACATGAAATTTGTCTTTCACAGTGTTGTCACCAATGTTCACTTGCATATTTGGAATCCATCGTTTGCATTCCATGGTATGGTTACCCGGAATGACCACAGTGAATCCTTCAAAGGGCTTAGTAGAATTTTTTCTTCTCTCCACCAGGAATGCATCAATAAAATTATGGGTGGAACCCCCATCAATAAGGGTTGTGACTTTTTGTCCTTGCAGTACTCCTTTTAGCGTTAAAGTATGAAACCAATGTACTCCATTGAGTACTGCAATTTTGATGCTGGTTTGATGGAGTTGATCCTCTTCTTCAGTTGTTTCATACTCTCCATCATGAACTTCAGCTTCTTCCATGAACTCTTCATCACTTTCAGAAAATACATCAATATAGTTTTATTTTCCCTTCACACACTTGTGGCCTGAAGCTCAAGGTTCTTTGAAGGAAAAACACAGTTTTTTTTCTCCTCAATTCATCCCAATCCTTGTAGGAGTAATCTCTCTTTCGAGGGGTAGGAAGTATTATCACATGTTGTATTTTATTATGAAATTTATGAGGCATAGGAGGTCTAGGAGGATACTTGGTCCTCGAAATTGCATCCTGCAGGTCTGTAGTTCTGCTCACTGCTTCCTGCAGACTGTTGGGTCGGTAATATTTCACCAACCCACTCAAAGGTTTAGCCAGTCCCTCTGTAAAAAAAAGGATAAAGATTGATTCTAATATGTCATTAACCATTACAACCACCTTTTGGAACTCTGATATGTATGCTTCTAGAGTTCCCACTTGTCTAATGTGTGCCAAATCTCAGAAAGAGATATCAGGATCTCTCCGGTCAAACCTTTCTGTTAATTTTCTGGTGAACTCCTCGTAGGTGACTACTTGATCATGGATGAGGGTATTCATGCCATGAAACCAAAATTCAATGGAATCCCCACAAATATGTAAGGATTCCAACTTTATGGCATCCCTTTCTTCCATAGGATTCATCTAAAAATAATTGTCCATTTTCTGTATCCAAGAGCTCACTGAGAAATTGGAAGTGCCATCAAAATATGTCAGGGTGATTTTCCCAATGGCCTTATTTAATTCATAATTATGATATGTATACCTTGGATTTCCTTTTGGCTTCCCTTTATATTGAATATTATAGAAATATTTAAATGGCATATCCCCCCTACATTCTTCACTCAAGGTTTGATAAACATAATATTTCTCTTCCCATGTAGCAATTGTTTCAGCATGTGCTTCATGGTCTCCATTAGGGATCTCTACAAATTTGGGAATTGTAGGTCAGGAATAGGGGATATAAATTTGGTTCATATTTATACTCTAAAGGAATATTCTAAGGACTGGTCTCAGAGAAAATATATCCACCCATGACCTTCCTATCTTCACATTGTGAAACAATGTTGCTCCCTTCTCCATCTTTATCTCCCAGTTGTTTAGCTAGGAATTCTCTGGTCTCTTGAAAAGAATATATGATGCTAGTTGAAATGTGTTGCATAACTTTCAACATGCTCCAAACAAATTTTCTTCACTCATATTTATCATCCCTTTCTTTATGGAATCTCCCATACACAGATTCAACTTCCTCTTCTTGAGGGATCTTTCTTTTGTTATCAGAATTATATTTTGGACCCATTGATGAATATCAAGAGAATATATGGAGGACCATGCTATGATAGCACTGTAATGTTCCAAAGTCTGATATGAATACCTAAAAACTAAATAATTCTGTAAATTAATTAAAAATTTTGATATTAAATTACACCCACTCAGTGAATCTTCAGACTAGGTAATTCAAGGTGTTTTGCTGGGAAAATTTGTAGACAAGGGAGTAGGAAGTGGGAAGAAACCAAGAGTAAGTTCAAAATAGAATTAATTTCCACTAAAAAATTTATATCGAGTACCATTCATGTTTCATATTACGCTATGCGGAAACCTACTCCCACGCTCCTGGGTCACCCAACCGTGAAACTAGGGAAATTCCTTTCGTCCTTTTGATTATGGGATTGGGTAAAAGTGTATGGTTTTTATCAAGAATTAATATAAAATAAAATATTATTTGGGATATTTTCTAACATATTTTTAATTATCTGGAGAGTTTAGTTAGAAACTGGGATTTTAAGGAAATTTTGGCATAGTGAGACCCTGCGAAATGGAGGATCCTAAATCACTGTACAAACTCAAATAAATTATGATATGGAGTTATGTATAGGTATGTGTGTCTATAAGGGATCTATATAAACTTACAAAACTGTATTTGAGTGGGTAGAACTCATTTTATAGAAGAAATGGTAAAACTAGTCAATAAAAACTAGTGTTCTAGCTAGGGTGCAAAATTAAGCATGGAATTCATAACATATTCACTTCAATGCAGAAAATTAAATCTTAAATACACTAATGAAACTTTAATGGACATATATAATCAGTCATACTCGTTCCCACAACCTTTGATTGCTCATTATTGCACTAGATTGATCAATTTCCCTCATTAGAATGAGAAATTAAGATTTTCATGACAAACAAAGAAGGTTAACTTTAGGGAAAGAAGTATTATGACCTGAGAAATATACATGACATATTTTATTATCTGTTATACATAATAGATAATTGTATCGACTAACCATTACATAAGAGGACTCCAAAATGGTGGGCAGGAGGCACAAAATATGACAAGAGAAAGGCTGGGAGCGTAGGTGCAGCTTGGGATTCATTGGAGCTCAAATTGACTGATATGGAGGCTGAAAAAATGTCCTATATGACATTAAATGGATGAAAATAAAGCATTCCATACTTTCAAAGAGAAGAAATGGGGATGAAGGAGCGAGAAGGGAAGGCTTGGGGTTCATCTCCCAAGTGTCTGAGGCACATCACATAGAAAGGCATGCTCACATAAGCACAAATCAATTAAAAAGTAAATTAAACTATGTGAATGGGATTTAATTGTCCTTTAATAGAATTATGGGTGACTTTTTTAGCAAGTGGAGGCCAATGGAGACTTGTGAGAGCAAGTCAACCACCTAGAATTCTTAACCCTAGCCACATAAGTGCCCTCCTTAAACAAATTAAAATGTAGGACCATGTGGAGAGGTGTCCATGTCTAACTCATCCCTCTGACCTAGAAACTATGTACTCCTTAGTCAAATAGTTGTTGTTGTTATTGATGAAAACTTTATGCTTTTCCTTTCTTTTGAGACTGAGTCTCCATAAGGAAACTTTGCCCTCCTTTTCCAAAAATTTACTACCTTTATCCTTACATATTTTCTGAGTTCTCCAAGAGGAAAGTGCTCCCTCCTTTGCAAAAATTTTGTGCTTTTATATCTAGCTTATTTTCTGTGGATTTTAGGAACTTTCCCTTTTCCTCTTTGATTGTTTTTTTCATAGAGTTTCCTCTTCTTTTTTTTACCATGGGAACTTGACTTTCCCAATGTGCCCCCCTGACATGAAAAGATCATTTCCACATCATTAAATTGCATAATTCATAATAATAATGAATAAAAATTAAATACATGCCTCAATAATAAGTATTAGCAAAATTTCCCTCAGAAGAATAATTAATGTCATTTGAACCCCTAGGAGTTTCAGCATGGTCAACACATTTAACGATCATATTTAGGGGACATGACACCATTCCTATATATGTTCTTTTCCCTACTTCTAGTAAAGTCTTCCATATCATCGACATCTTATCTTTCCTTATTGGAATATTCCAGTTCATCTTTTTCTTGAAAGCATCATCACCCCATATGTTTTCATCCTTTTGTAGAGATGATGGTTATGATGGTGGTATTTGTTTCTGTTTGTCGCTATACAAACAATAATTCAGACTGGTGGTTTATAGGAATGGATACTATGAATTATGGCTACTGGTTCCACAGTTTTATCTATCATCTTCAGTGGGATGTCCTTTGGCCCTTGAATTCTTTCCACTGCTTCTTCATTCTTTTTTCAGCAATGTTGAGACACTATTTCTCTTGTGGGAACCATAAAGATTCCTTATTTCCAACCTTGGTAAGATGGTTCCTAAAATTAGTGCAAATAGGAATGGAATTAGCTCAGTTTCCAATTGCCTCTCTTCTTGCAGTAGAACATATTAGGAAACATTTTCCTCAACCATGACAGGTATCACAACTTCAATCATAAAGCTCCAGAGGGCACTAGAACTAAATCTCATAGTCACCATACTTCTTCAATAAATTTACTTCAGTTTTGGATGTTCCATATAGAAGATCGTTGTGGTATTATATGAGAGTTAATATGAACACGAGGGAAAATAGAATAATTGCCCTGACGTTCAATCTATCAAATATTCACACGCATAGTCATCGAGTAGGATAATGAAAACATGATCCATCACATGGGTTACCTTCCCAAGTTATGATGTGGACGCTGCCAACTACACCAACCATTTTTGTTTCGACGTCATTATACTTATGACCAAATTGACCATTGGATTTTCTTGGTATCTATAGATTTAATGACTGATGATTGTCCTATCATTGAGTTTCTTCTTTATTGTGCCAACATCACATCATTTGCGACATATTTTCTTTCATGCAATATATTCCCTCTCTTTTCCATCTCCTTAAGTTTCTCATCACACTCCTCATGACTTGCATTTCCTTTGCAATAAGGTTCCTCTCTTGCTACTAACCAATTGTCTTTGCTCAAAATTTTGACCATGGATAGATTCCAAGTCCACATAACTTTATTTATTTTTACGGGACACTAGAAGTCTGTGATATATATGTTTTCCCTCATAGTTTTTTTTCTCTCTTATCTATCATTTATCTCTTTTCTCTCTTCTGTCTCTTTTTTGTGTGTCTTATGTGACCAAGTTACGGTTATCAAAATAAGGTTTTAGTTGAATCCCATTGACAAGTCCTGTGAATTCTTTCCCATCTAATTTCTTTAACTTCACTTCTCTTCCATCAATGATTTCCTTAATGAAATATGGTCCTAACCAATGTGTTTTCAGTTTTCCTGGATGCTTGAAGAATTTAGTGTCATACATAAGAACAAGGCCTCCAAATTCAAAATGTTTTCTCTTAGTATGTCTATCATGACATACCTTTTCCCTTTGATTTTCTACATTCTAGTGAAATACTGCAACAAAATGTTCTTCGTCCAAGTGTATTAGTTGAAGTAATCTATCTTCCACAACATCAACATCTGTCATCTTAGTGATCACAACAACTCTTAGACTTGGTACAATCTATTCTAGAGGCATGAAAACTTCTTATCCATATACTAACCTGAATGGAGCCTATCCTGTCAACTTCTTACATGTTGTGCAATATTCCCATAATACTGTAAGGATATTCTGATCCTAGTCATCTCTTCATGCACTGTAGACCTTTGTCATCACATTTTCTAGCATCTTGTTAAATGCTTTGAAAACTCCATTAGCTTGAGGATGATATGGAGTTGCTCTTTTATGCTATATCTGGAATTCTTTAGTCATTTCTTCAATCAATTGATTAACAAAATGCGTACCTTGATCGCTGATCAAAATCTTTAGGCATACAAACCTTGTCACAATGTTTTCAAATATGAAATTCGTAGCTATCAAGGCAGTACAATCCTTTACTCGCACAAATTCTGCCAATCTGGTTAGGTAATCAGTCACAGTGATAGTATACCTTTCTCTCATGCACTTTCATGCTAGAATGATAGGTCCTACAAAGTCAACAACCCATTTATTGAATTCTTGTAATGTTATATGTGGTAGTAATGGAATTTCATCCCTTTCGGATAGCTTCCCAATTATTTCATGGATATCACAGCTGCAACAATAATCCCAAGTGTCTGCATGGATGGTGGGTCACAATCATCCTTCTTGCAAAATATTGCACATTGTATCTTTTTTTGCATAGTGTCCTCCTGTGATAGTAGCATGTGCTTCAGTTAATATCATCGGCTGCTCATGCTCCAAAATGCAATGTTGAAGTATCTCATCAGGACCCATTTTATACAAGTTTCCAACAATCAACTAGAAATCTACAGCTCACACCGACAACTATTTATTCTACATCGTGGTAACTCAGTGGGCGCATAACATGTGCTCATAAAATGTATGATATCTTTATACTGATCATCAAACATTGTTATCAAAAATAGTTACGCATCAAGAAATTTATCTTCCATACTAGTAGTTTCTTCTCCACTTTCCATCCTTGATAGATGGTCTAGTCCTGTTACTGGAAATACTCACCTTCTGTGGATAGAAGCGATTTCCTCAGCCTGAAACACTCAGTACTAGAACAAAGAACTCACAACATAAAATAAATTCTCCTAAGATGGAAAAAAATTATTGAATAAAATACTCATTTACTTCTCATAGGTTGTAAAAGGTTGATCTTTAGATTGTTTCATCTCCACAAATGTCCTACAAGATATACAACAAACAACACACAATAGATCATAGTAACAAGATAGTCTATAATCTTATGTTAATGACCAAGGAATTCAACAATAAACACAGTGATTCAAACACAATGATGTTTATGGGAAAGAAACCTCTATTTGCATTAATAAAATGGAAAGAGTGAGCATACAACCTAAGCCTTGGTGTTGAGAAACTCTTCTCAAGTGAACCTTGCCTCAAAACCTCAATATTGATTATCAATTTCTCACTAGTCTTGGCTCCATTTGGCCATAGTTTAGATGCAATAATGTAACCTTCCTCCCTTTACTGATGGGAGGTGAGCTAGTATTTAAAGCCATGGGAGGATAGAACAGGTTGAGGATCTCATGGGTGAGGTGGAGGGAGGGTCCTAAAATGATGGATCTCGGGCTCCAGGTGGTCTTGAAAAATATAGATGAGGTTCCATGAACTCAAGCTTCAAGAAGCCTCTCAAAGCTTCTCTTTTTACCTTTAAAAATCAAGCACCGATCTTTGTCTCTTTTTACCTTTACTAGGGAAGCACCGCTTATTATATAAAGGAAACTGGCAATGGAACCACTTACTGCTCAAGGAAAAAGAGCATTACTAATATAGGTACCACAACTTGACCACAGGGATATTGATCCTTGTCCATTTTTAACTTCAAAGCTTGAGGATTTAAGGAAAGCATTGATACTTTGATATCATTACATGATGTTGATGAGAAATGTGTATAACAGAATGCCCCTCAAAGCATGAGGCTAGAGCGATAGGATAAGTGAAGGCTTTATAGGAACAAGTTATCACTTCGAGACAAGATTCCATTGATCAAATATATTCAACAACCAAGCTCATCCTATAGTAGATTTACACTTTTATTTCTTTCCATACAAATCACAACATGGTTGAATACCAATACACTAAAAATCCATATGAGATATAAATGGTCATGACTAATAGAATACAAACTAAATCCATGCAAAGAATACTCAAATTTGGACATAGCTACAAGACATACAATGTAGATCTATGCCATATAGATGCAAATTTTAGCACAACCATGACCATACAAATGTGGATCAATGCTATGACTCATACAAATATTCCATTGCAACCTGCGGCAAGCGATGATCACTTAAACCTACACAGAGGGTCTTCATCTCGTCTTTAACAAAGTATGATACTATCCATGGGAATACATGTCCTGAAGTCAAACATGGTAGAAACCACTTGATTACTGGACAATGATGAAAACCATTAACAAGTGCGAGGGATATCACCATTAATGTCAATGATCCCCAAGGTACCCTAGTACATTCCTCCAAATGTGGATATATGATTTTATGTTGAACACTTGGCTGAACATAAGTTATTACCGTCATCTTTAATGTATCCTAAATAAGAAAAAGGTAGAGAGAGATAAAGCGAAAATGAGAGAGAAAAATAAAATATTACGATATTGTTTTGATAACTTTTGATCCCAAATTTGGATTGGGGATCTCTTGGTATCGTTGGAAAGATATTTTTGAGGGCTATAACTTTTTCTTTTTCTTCTTTTCCATATTCCTCATGGTTTGGTTTTGGCATGCATTTTTTTAAATGTGGGCACGATGAATCGCGAAAAGCATTTTTTCAAAAAAATCTTTTAAAGCATCTTTAAGAAAATCCTTTAAAATATCCTTTTCATAAAGCATCTTTGAAAAGATGCTTTTCAAGATTGCTCTTTCCTAGATTTAGAAAAACTCTCTCCCCAGCCAAATCTTGAGGAATCTCACAAAGATAAAATCACAAAAGTTGTATCCCTCAAAGAGACATTTCCAACGGTACCAAGAGCTCCAAAATCCGACTTTGGAATAAAAAATTATTGCAAAACTAAAATAATATTATTTTTTTCTCTCTCATTTTTTCTTATCTCTCTCTACCTTTTTCTTATTTAGGATACATTTTGGGCTCGATAATTCCTTATGAATATTTTGATCAAAGTTCAATGATGTAAACCTATTGTCGAAAGCGAGGAAAACTGTCATTGACGTATACATATCTTAAGGTACTGCTTTGTTTCTAAGACTAATTCCTGGAATATGAGTTGAAGTCGACATGAATAGTCTCGTTGAAGGAGGGCCATGATGAATCCCACATCAATGAAATGAAACTTGGAAAAAAGTTTTGTAATTTGAGTATGAAGTAACCATAGGACTGACTGAAAGGTAACTAACAGAAAGGTAGTTTTAACTGCATATACAAACTATCAACACAATTTTCCTTTGAACATAGGGCAACACAACCGAAGACTTGGCAGCATTGACTTAAGGAAACATATACCATGACATAAGGTGACGATGGAGGATGCATTCTTTGAAAGAATCAATGGAGTAACATAACTCACAAAAGTGGATTGACTCGGAAGGAATCTCAATACCCAACTAACTGAATGAAATGCATATAGGTGGCACGTTGAAAGGTGACTAAAAACTACCATTATTGCAAATGAGATATAGTTCCCTTCCCTTACATTCGCCATCATACTTGATGAATGCCTCTTTTTGTTTTTACGAGTTCAAAGAGGTTAATGAACAATCGTTGAAGCTTATCATGAGATAAGTCCATTCTCGTATGTTTTATGAACTTAAGAAAGGAGGGGTTCATTCCCAAAAGATGGCCTCTCAGTGCTTAGTTTAACGAGTCCATTGAAAGTAAACTCGGTGCCGTTCACATTTAGAGAGTTTAAACAAAACAAAAGTAGAATCCAAATGTAATTTTTCATACAATTTAGTCTCTGAGGCCCGAAAAAGTATAAAATAATACCCTAGAGAACTATTCTAGTCAATGACTAGAGTATACCTTTTTTCGTAACTTAGTCAATCTAAACCTAAAAAGGGGTAAAATATCATCAGAAAAATGACTCTTTAGGTCCGTTTACAAGTGTGAGGAAAACAAGTTCACTCGGCAATATTTTCACATTTTAAGAGTCTGAAAATAACTTAAAGAGGACTCTATTAGGATTTATTTTTTGTAGAACAGGCTTAAAGAGTCTGAAAAAGAGGTAAATTTTGACTTGGAAACTTAGTGCTAGGTTTAACTAGCACGGCCTAAGTTTCGAAATAGCGCTCAAAAACTTTTTTGTTTTGTGTGGGAATGAAAAAGACAAAAATAAACTCTTTCATATTCGAAAATATTACTTCTCCATGCCCTACAACCTTCAAAAACACTATTGGACCCTTTTTAAAATAAAAATTGAACTCTATATGACCAAACTAGGGTAAAAATTAATAAAATAATGAAAAAAAGATAAAAAAAAATAGTTAATAAAACATGGTAAAATGTTAAAAACATTTACCATTTGTTTTTTACCCAATTGGAGAAGAAAACAGGCAGTGGAGTGAAAATTTGAAGCTTGGATTGCGGAGCCTATGATCAACCATTTTTCGAATAGTCTGAACCAAGTAATTCTAGAACTCATTTTTAACATTTTCACAGTTTAAAATTTCAATTTTGATGCATTTTTATGGTTTTAAGGCAATTTTCCAAAGGGAAAATATGTTTTGTGGGCACCACACTTTTCCCTTTTGGGAACAACGATGCTCTAGTGACACCACATCTTTCGTTAAAGGAAAGAGAAGTGGCACCGCTTTGTTCAAACGGATAAACCGTAGTGCCACAAAATTCCCTATAACGCTCTAAAAATAAGCTAAATTATCAATTTGAAAGGATTTTAAATGTTTGGGTATGATTTCTAATCCTCTAATTTAATGTTTCAGTAGGGTATATTGTCAAAAATGGTGATATGGAAAGAGTGTGAATATGAACTGGATGGCATAAGAGGGGAAAATATCCAAGGAACTGTGCATGCTCTTCGTGAGTGTGGATTGCTCAAACTATTCAACATGCAAATCATGAGAGCACAACTGACACTATTGGAGTATATCCTCATGATGTGGAATCCTGAGAAACAATACTTTGAAGCAGGTGATCGTAATTTTAATTTGGAGGTAGAGGACATCTACTTCCTGGCAGGCTTGTCTAGGTGAGGAGTGCCTATTTCCTTGACTAGTCCTCACAGAGGGGACATTACTACTCAGGGACATATTGACCACTACTTCTTTCCAGGAATGAAAATGAGTGGGAAGAAAATTCCCATTAAAGATGTTATGGAGCTACCCCTATGGAATGTCTTATTTACTATGAAACATATCTATGGGAGCCAAGGGGCTCACTAGGAATCTAGAGCCCACATGTTATATTCCTTGGAGGCCATGGCCCCAATAGTATTCAACTGGGAAGAATCCCTACTGGACACATTCAAAGAGCAGCTGACCTAATGTGGAAATGGAGAACTAAAGAAGTTCAGATACATCACAATATTAGTGTCATTCATTTTTTAGAGGGTTCCACTACTGATTCCATAGGTGTCCTTTATTGAGATCAGGGAACATGATTCAAACATTCATGGATGGGTGGAGGTCATGTTCTGCCATTGTGGTGGAGGACCGAGGGTAAATTATGGGGTGACCTTCTTTCACTAGTTGGATGACTAACTCCTCATGATGAGGATTATGCCTATGCAGGAACTGACTTGAGAGGGGACCCAGACCTAGCCCTACCATTGGACGAGTAGTGGAGAGACCTTGGTGAGTAAAACACTAAGATATACATGTTTTTAATATTTATTTATCATTTTATGATTTTTATGTGTGGTAGTGAGACATACTTCTTATCGTGCATATGTGGGAATATCACGACCAAGAGGATCATCTCCAATAAACAGGTGAGCCAAGGCTTTATTTATGCACCGTGGTGATCATGAGATGACTGAGTTGGAAGAAAAACTCAATCGACTCACCCTAGACATTCTAGATATCTCAGTAGATGACATTCCTAGGAGGTACCAGAGGCACACAACTGGTGTGTCATGTCGCTTCGGTTGCTTGCTACACAGAGTGGCAAGGGCCATCATGGGCTACCATGATCACCATTATGGTTCAGTATGATGTATACACTAAAAGCTCCTAGCTTCAATATTTTTGTTATCTTATAGTGTTGAAATCCAACATGATTCAGTTAGGGTCTCGTGACCATATTTTTGTAAAACACTTTATATATATACAGACTCATATTTTTGTGACCTACTTATTTTTGGTAATGGAATCTTATATACATGGGATTTATGTCTTTTATTGTTTATTTACAATGTATCATGTCATTTTTATTATCCATGTGTCAAGAATGAGCAATGTACCAATCCAACATATAATTAGCAAGTGAATTGGATACAATATTATAATATATTGGGATGTGTTGATAAGTAATAGATTCAAATGACCTCTCTAACAACCATACCCTTTGAAAAATTCAAAGGAGTATTGTTTTTTGGATGCCATAAACATGGTTCAAATGAGAAACAACGAGCTGAGATTCCATAAAGATGACTAAGTGATTGATATAGCGAGATGAAAATCTAGTTAGCAATACTATCACTATGTGATACTCGACAATGTTGTTGGTGGCTGGACCTAGACAAACCCCTCCTAAACTAACTAATTCAATAGATCAAAAATACAGTTTCCTGGCGGCTAAAGTGAGATTGAGGATGTGACAACAAGCACCAACAAAAAAACCATAGAAGAGATTCATATGCATCATTTAAATCATAAAATGGGATATGCAGGATCGGAAAAGAACTCAAAACCATACTTAAAATAACAAATCCACAATAAAAAAGTAAAATATAGACATATATACAAGGAACTGATGCAAAGATACCCTAACAATAGAACGTTTTTCAAGTACATCCCATTGCGAGGATGCCTGAAAGGTATCTTGTCATATCCAACAATATCGTAGGCCCCTTTTCCGAAGACTTTGATAACGATATAGGGACCATACAACACTGATTCTAGATTCCCTTTCCCAATTTTAGTGTTTTTCTAATCATAAGTCAGAACCAGATCTCCTTCATTGAAAACATGGGGTTCAACCGAATTATCATACTAAGCCTTGATCTAATTTCTTCTGTGATTCATTATCCAAAGTGGCATCTCGTCATGTCTCGTCACGATTCATTAGATAAGGAAAACGTTCTTCCTTGATGGAAGTGTTGGGTAGAAGATCAACAACTAGTTTTAGTGACATAATTTTTCATTCGACAGGTAGAACATCTTCCAGTCCGTAGACCAATTAAAAAGGTTTTAAACTGATCGTTGTTTTCACATAAGTTCTATAGGCCCAATGTGGGAAGAATAGAGTTAAATTCCAATTTTATTTATGATCTCTAACCTTCCTACAAAGCATGGTATTAAGGACCTTGTTAATGGCTTCCATTGTTCATTAACTTGTGGATAGTAGGGGGTTGAGTTTTCATGATGAAATCCCAACTTGGCACTCAGCTTGACCATCATCGAATTACACAAATGAGATCCGTGATCAGTTACTATGTCCTGCGAAATTCCAAACCTAACGATGACATGATTAAAAAAGAAGAGGGAGGCAATATTACCATCTTCTGCATATGTAGGCATTGCCTCATCCCATTTCATAAAATAATCAACAAATACACTGATGTAACCATTCCCCCTGACTAAGGTAGGATTACAATACATAAAGTCAATCCCCCATTTCTCAAATGGGCCAATGAAAATGACAGGGTGTAACAAAGAAGGGTGGGTGCACTTTTTAGGATAAAAAATTTTACAGGGTGGGAATTTTTTTATCGCTTCATGGAAATACTGGAAGATTGAAGGGAAAAAGTACCCAATGCTTAGAATTTTCTGACCTATAACCATCCCAAAAAAATGACTTCCACATGCTCCAAAATGGAAGCTATTTAGGACTTGTTCATCATTGTCATGAGTAAGACATCGTCAAAGAATTGAATCATTACCACGTCGGTATAGGGTATCATTGAGAATGAGATAATACTTAGAATGGTGGCGAATGCACTGTCGATCATTGTTGGATAGATTGGGATGAAATATTTGAGTTTGGATATATACGATCAAATATCCATACCATGGATCTGTTATGCTAATCAGGAACAATAATTCATCTAGAAATGAATCATTGGGATTAGTTTCCATGAGAGCATGGGGAAGGTCACACATCAACTCCATGAAGACTAAAGAATTTTTGGAAGTGGCCTTAGAAAATTCGAGATCAAATTCCTGTAGGATAACACTCCAATGAGAAATTTCTCCCCTAATACCTGATGATTCATAATGTAGTACATATGGTTTTGATTTGTGAGTATGATAGTGGTGGGAAGTAGCATGCAATGACAAAAACATTGCAAAACAATGACCGTAGCCAAAGTTGTCTTCTATGATATCATACATTTTTTGAGTATATTTTATGTTGCATCAATTGGGTTAGAATGTGAAGCAACAAGGAGGAAATGAACCACTCCTTATGTTGTACATCAAACATTTGGAAGCTCATTTTGGCCATTAATGTCTTAAATATATGGTCAAAGTCCCAGACAGACTCTATTGATAGCTGTTTAATTTCGGTGATCTCAGTAATCCATTGGGATTCAGAATTTGGATTCCTAAACTCATCTATCATCCATGCTTCCTTGATATTCTCATACTGGATCTGTCACACAGTCCACACAAATTCATAATAAACCAATGTTGTTTTAGGTCCTCCGACCCATTTCCATTGAATATCGGTAACTTAATTTCAGTCCTATCCATTGTATTAACTGCTAGTGCAGTTGGAACAATATTTTGGCTAGCTAGACTCCCTTGTATGCTATTTACAATGTTATTACTACTTGTATTTACAAATTCACTTGGGGATAATTCTCTATATCTTACCTCTAGAAATGTGCATGGTGCTATAGGAGAGTCATAACCACATTCCATATCTGGTGCTTCAGTCGACTCTTATGATTCTTCGTCTCTTTAATGGATTGAATGATTTTCTTGTTCTTCATCACAAGACCCTTCATCTAAGTATGAAGCATGATCATAGTATTCTTCTTCTTTGGTCATGTTGCAACTCCCTCTTCTAAACAAAGTATTTATTCACTTTCCGGATCTAAATATTCTTCTGCTTCTTAAACAACCAAACTCTAGTTTAGTTCCACTATCTCTAGGGAACATCTCAACTCATATTACGTCATTTTTCATAGAGTTCTTCTACGACATACCCACCCTTTTTCTACACAGGTTCCACTTGTCACATTCGTAGAATGCCTTTATCACATACAAACATTTGTATCCTCGTCTTTAAAGATGACTTATATCGATTAGGTGGTCCTTAAAAAAATTTATGCTTTGCCTCCCTGTATGAGGTTACTATGTCAACAAAAAAATTTGTAATGTATCCCTCCAAGATATTGTCTATCCAAAGATATACAACCATCGACACAGAGTTTCTTACTCTTTTGATTCGATCAATCAACTGAGGATTCTACTCCTTCGGTTCTCTTCGGAAATTTATTTGTTGGGTTGTCAACTTAGAAAAGCACTACTGTAACACAATGGAAAACTCAGAAAATAAAATATTGTGGATATCTATATAGAGGTACCGGCCCAACCAATCTATTGGGTTCCATCGAGATCATTCGCTTTCTTCTCATGCAAATTCTAGCTATTTCAAATTCACCCATTCTTGTATCTCAACTTTCATTGGTTCCCACAACATATCCCTCAGCAAAATGGTTCAGGTCCCGAGAATAGAACAATTTGTTGGATTTTTTCCCTCCTCCAAGGATCTTGATCCAGGTTCAGTCCTTTCTTCTTAGTGCAACAAATCCCAAGATACCGGCCTAACATAGAAAAACTCAGTTGGCAGCATCTGTGATGTAGATGGAGTCTCACCTGAGATATATGTCTTATTATGGGTAACTTCTAAAAACATGTTTCCACAGTTGGGTGGTCGTTCCATTACCAAGGTGCTCAACAAAGCCCGTGGGATAATTATTTATGCTTACTATGAACAATTAGACTGCGACCCAATGTTTCTTATGAAAATTATTATAACAACAACCTTTGTGTAGCATAATCATATTAAACTAATACAATGCAAATTATATACAACTATTCATTCATAAACAAATCTACAAGCATCCATTCAATGCAACATTTACATAGTTAACTCAAACACAGCCAACATTCAGACATATACAAAGAATATAATGTGGGAACCCATCCGGGAAAAAACCACAAAAGTGCTCTTCATATGACATGAGAAATATATGCTCCCTTCATGTCTGCACTAAGCTGCAAACTCTGTTCTATATCTTCTTATCTATCTTTACAGACTCTTTCTTCCTCTCATTCTCTCTAATATTCTCTCTGTGATATTTCTACTTAGCTTTACTAATGATTCACACACAACCTGGATCAAATCAACCTCTCCTATATTTATGCGCACTCAGCTACAGATTATTCAACTCATAAGCACTCAGCAACACCAACAGATAAAAAATAGAGAGAAACTATAATCTAACAAAACAAATCCAACAGCAGAGAAGCTAACCTGCATAAATCTTGGGTTCCTTATTTTATATACTCTTTTACAGACTCATTACCGACTCTTTTCTTGTCGGTTTCTCAACCAAATTCCTATACTTAGACAACACGATGTCTTTCCTATTCTAGTAATCTCTAACGGTAGGCACTAACAAACTGACTTACAAAGATACCTTCATACATGTGGTTTCCCCTGTCTCTATCCAAACTCGTACCACAATATTTATGTCCTGTCACTTTCTAACTGTTATTCCTTACTATCATTTTCCAATCTTTATACCACTTCAACTCCTTTTGATACTATTATTCCGTCGCTTATTCCCTTTTCACATTCCTCCCTTCTGTCACAAATTCCTCTCCTATCGTGCATCTTCCTTCGTCTTCCTTCATGTCAATGCTTCTGGAATGGCTCCTTTCTCTTATTTTTTCCTGTCGTTGCCTCTATTGCAGCTCCTTTCTCTTCTTCATTCTCATCGCTGCCTCTGTAGCAACTCCTTTATCTTCTTATTCAATTTTCCTTTCCCTACGCCCAACAAAATTTCATTTCTTTATTATAGAACCTTGTGGGTATGTACCCCAAAGTCACTTCTAAAATCACACTCAAATAGAAAAAAAAGTTTAGAGCCTCAAAATTTCACTTTAAATTTTGGATTAGAGATGGCATTTAATTCTTTGTGCATCACCATCGCATAAATTAATGGTGATGTTTAATTTTGTGACCATCACCATTGAAAAATTCAATGGTGACATTAAATTATGTGCATGTCACCATTGCAAAAACTAACGGTGATTTTTATTTCTGAATTTCACCATTAATAAAAAAAGTCAGAGACAATCCTTGAAGGTTTGTAACAATTTTTTGTAATTAAATTTGAATTGAAATGGTGATGGTCCTTTCTCGGCATCACAAATGAGGTTATGATGAAACTCATTAAAGATATTTCATTGTTGTTCTTTATCATTGGCAATGGTCACCGACCAAACTAATAGTTATTATTCATTATAAACCTTGTGTGTCTCCATATGTCCTTACTCTTAGCCACGTCACCTTTGGCGATGTTTCCTTTTTTGTGACGGAGGCCATTTAAACAATCACCAATGAGGTTAGGGTGATGATCATTGAATCTATGTCATTTTTTTCTATGGAATTGATGATGATATCTAACCATCAAAATTGATGCTTATTGGTGATGAGATGAACGCGTCTCCATATTTCCTTCACCTTTGTCTATGCTTCCTTTTATCACGATCGGTTTTTGGTGATGGAGGCCATTTTAACCATCGACAACGATTTTATGGTGACGATCATTAAATATATGTAACTATTTTCCTTGATAATTAGCGATGGTATCTAGCCACCATGATTGATTCTTATTGGTGACACTCTTAGTGCGTATCCATATCTCCTTTCCTTTTGGCAACGCTGCATTTGGCGACATTCAGGTTTTTGGTGATGGAGGCCATTTTAAATCTATGTCACTATTGTCCTTTTGATTTGGTGATGGTCTCTATCCATCACAATTGATTCTTATTTGTGATGAAATAAGTGCATACCCATATCCCTTTTAATTTTTTCTATGCCGCCTTTGGTGACGAAGGACATTTTGACCATCACCAATGAGGTTGTGGTGACATTTTTCGCCCGTCACCATAGGCATTTTTTATTTTACTATGATTTAACCCACATCCTTGAGTGGCTACTTATATTATGTATTGTTTATAGATGACTTCTCTAGAAATTCATGGATTAATTTCTTCAAGGATAAGAGTGAAACTCTTACCAAGTTTAAATAGTTCAAGTCCGTATTTGAAAATTAGATGGGAAACTTATTTTCGTTCCCCGAGGTATGATAATGGAGGTGAATTTGAGTCATATTGATTTATTGATTTCTGTAGTGATTCAGGAATATGTAGAAAGTTGAAAATACTGTACAACCCCCAGTAGAATGGGGTTTCCAAAAGGAAGAATAGAATCATATGCGAGGTTTCAAAAGAGATGATTCACGATTAAGATCTGTCTACCTCATTATGGGAAGAATCCAATAGTAAAGTTGTGAATATCAAAATACAATCCCACATGCTATTATAGGTGTGGAAATTGAACCCAGGTGTTAGAACAATTACACTCACAAAAATTGCCAATTACACATGCAAATTACACACAAAGGAGACTGAATATGGAGTAGAACACTAATCTGTATTGAATAAGTGTACAATAGACAACCCTATGAAGTCATAGGCTACCAAAATAAATAATTACATGAGATATTCTAATGCATTGGGATTCCATTTGAATTTGGTCAAAAGCAGGCTTACTAAATCTAAGCAAATCCCCCATAGGTGCATAAAGCAGTTTCCAAATCTGTCTAGGAGCTCACGAATTGGAAAAATCAATTAGGAAAGATAATAGATGATGGAAGGACAACTCATACATGTTTTTCTTAGGAGAAAAGAGTGGAGGATGATGAGTACAAAAACAAGTTAACTTCACCTAGTCAAACTTTCCCAATTGCCTTAAAACTTAGCAAAAGCAGGCAATAAAGCAGAAAAAGTAGACATGCGCTAGGAAGGCCAGGATTAAAGGATATTTGATTCCAAGTGGTTTCTCAAGTGCTCGATGACTCAATTTTAGCAAGTTTGACTACTTTGGACATGTGGAGGACAACTTGCATAAGGTGGAATATGGAAACTAGGCAAATAAGACAAAAATGAATTAATTAATGTCTAAGGTAGCTAAGTATGGGTTGATTAATCTAACACCCCCCCTTAAGTCTGAATTATGAGTAAAATATTAGAAAAGTATAGGGCCTAGCAACAAGGCTTAGTCACCCTTTACATACTGCATGTCCATTTAACGAAGGAAAGAGGCAAAAACCCAGTGGGAAAATCGTCCCTTAAACATAGATAGTAAAACAAAATTTGAAAATATTGCCATCACTCATGCTTCATAGCATGATCAGCAATCTCGAGCAGTGATTTGAGATTGCTGAATGTCTTCTTACAAAAAATTTTTGGTGAAGATATCTGCTACTTGTTCTGAAGATGAACAGAAGAGTAGGTGAATGGTGCCATCATGCACAAGCTATCTGATGTAGTGCATATGGATCTCAATGTGTTTGGTTCTCTGTCTCTAAATTGGATCATTGCAGATTTGAATGGTACTCTAATTATCACAATAGATAGTAGTTGAGTATTCTGATTCAAATCCACACTCACCAAGTAACCCCTGCAACCACAAACATTGAGTTGCTGCATTTACAACTCCAATATACTCTGCTTTCTATAGATGAGAGTACAATGGCACTCTGTTTCTTGCTTGACCAGCTGATTGGTCCTTCAGCAAGAATGAACACATATCCTGATGTTGAATTTTGATCTGTGTTGCCACCTGCCCAATCACTGTCAGTAAACCCAATCAAATCAAGATCATATTTAGCTTTGTAGAAGATCCCATGAGTCCTTGTTCCCTGAACAAAGTTAAGGATACTTTTGGCTGCCCTCCAATGGATCTCATGAGGCTGATCCATGTATCTTGAAGCCACACTTACTGCATAAGAAAGATCAGGTCGAGTATGTGTAAGGTACAACAAACACCCAATCAGTTGCCTATATAGTGTATTGTTTACTGTAGGTGAAGAATCTGCTTCTTCAAGCTTAACTCCTGAAAGGAAGGGAGTCTTGCTTGGATTGCAATCCTTCACGTTGAACTTGTTCAGCAAATCCAAGGCATACTTGGACTGATGTACTTTTATTCCATGTTTGGTTTGACCAATCTCAAGACCCAAGAACTTGCTCAATAACCCCAAGTCTGTCATTGAAAATTCATGGTTCATTGCATCCTTCAAGGAGGCAATTTCATCCTTTGAGATTCCTGTAATGAGAAGGCCATCTACATACAATACAATAATAATCAAAGAACCATGAATCAACTTCAAATAAACATTAGGATCTGATTTGCATCGAACAAAATTCAATGATAGCAGAAAGCCATCAATCTTGGCATACCAAGTCCTGGGGGCTTGCTTAAGCCAATACAATGATTTCTTTAGCCTGCACACAATAGATGGATTAGTAGAAAATACTTGAGGCTGCTGCATGTAAATATCTTAAGTAAGATCTCCATTCAGGAAAGCACACTTCACATCCATGTGATGTACCTCCCACTGCTTCGAAGATGAAAAGGTCTCATTGAAGTCTATGACATGTACCTGTGAGTATCCCTTGGCTACCAATATTTCCTTATATTTCAAAGGTGAACCATCAGAAGCAAACTTGGTTTTGTAAACCCACTTACATTGAACTAGATTCCTCCCTGGGGGAAGATCAACCAGCTCCCACGTGTTGTTCTTCTGGAGTGAGCTGAACTATTCTTTCATGGCTGCTTGCCATCATTTGCTGCATCTTCATATGTCTGTGGGTCTGATTCAACCATCAGATAGCATTTCTCTGCAAACAAAGGATCTTTCATACATAGAGCACTCTCAAACTGAGATCTAGTCCTCCTAGGATCATTAGGATTTGCAGCTAGTTCTCCAGCTTCATGAATGGTCTTTGCTTCCCCTTTTGGTCTTGTAGGACTGTTAGGATCTACAATTAAATCATCATTATTAGACATATCAGAATCAGCAATCTCAACTATCTCTTCACTTACATTTGATGGTTTTGGTTGTGAAGAGGATTCTCCAACTTCCATTGTTGCTAAAGGCTCTTCTTGGAACTGAACACTCCTTTCAATGAAGGCTTTGTTTGTGATCAAATTGATCAGCTTGTACCCTTTTGAATCTTCAGAGTACCCAACAAATAGAAACTCTTGGCTTTGGGGCTGCAAAGCCTTCCTCTTTTCTATTGGAATTCTAGCCTAAGCCCTTGAGCCAAAAATCCTGAAATGGGTCACATCTGGCTTGTGCCAACTCCATGCTTCGAAAGGAGTCATACCATCAAGTTGTTTTTGAGGCACCCTATTCTGGATATAGGCTGCACAGTTTATAGCTTCGGCCCAAAACTTTGGTGGCAAAGTCTTAACCTCCATTATGCAGGTTGCCATCTCTTTCAGTGATCTGTTCTTCCTCTCAGCAACACCATTTTGCTGTGGTGTGTAAGGGATAGAATACTGCATCTGAATACCTACATCTATACAATATTGAATGAACTCATACTTGACATACTCACCACCATTGTCAGATCTGAGGACCTTCAGTTTCCTCCCAGACTAGTTTTCAACCAAAGCCTTAACGACTTTGAAGAGGCCAAAAACTTCAGACTTGTGTTTCAGGAAGTAAACCCAGCAGTACCTGGAAAATTCATCTATGAATGTCAATGCATATTTGACCTGACTCATTGACATATGTGGAAATGGGCCAGCAACATCACTATGGATCAACTCAAGAGGTGCAGAGGTTCTCTCATGACTAGCTTTCTCAAATTTATGCTCTGGGTGTTTTACTAGGATGCAACCTTGACAAACTCCTTTGGAAAACTTAATCTTTGGTAACCCTATGACCATTTATTTTTCACTAAGATCAAAAATATACTTATAGTTAATGTCACCAAATCTTTCATGCCAAATCTTTCTTGCCTCATTAGCATGAATCAAAAGAGCAGAGGGGTTTGAGTAAGGTAGGAAGTGTGAGAACATGTATACCTTTGAAGTGTGATTTGCAAATCCTTTTGCAATGAATTTACCACTTGAGATCTCTTTGATCTCAACTTCATCAGGGGAGAATATGACCTTATTTGGAGACCCTGTGTGGGTCATCTAATACACTGATAAGAGGTTAGAGGCAAGACCTGGAACATACAATACATTGTTGAACTTACCATGGTCAAGATCAATCCTCAGTTTGCCTAAAATTTCAGTGAGAGAGTCATATCCCAGTACTATTGGTGGACCTTTCAACATGTCAAGTGAGGTTAATGCCTCCTTGGTTGAAACCATATGTCTTGAAGCTCCAAAATCAATGATGAAACTAGGTGAGCTTGTTGTGCCAGCAACCAATGCATGAACTCTCTCTCTGTCTTCTGAATTTGATCCTCCTTCTCTCTTCTTTGAGCTATCAGGAAGGGAGATGCCATTCTTCTCTAGGATTTGGGTCAGCATTTCAACTTTCTTCTTCATGCAAGAGCTTTTGGGATGATTAACCTTACTACAGGATGTGCACTTGCTCATTTCTCCTTTGTTCTTCTTCTTCTGGGGGTTCTTATTGGAACCTTGGGGCTCCTCTAGAGACTTGTTCTTGTCTCTCTTTTGCTCAGGTGGCTTCTTAGAATTCTTATTGCCTTTTGAATCCACCATTGAATCTCCAGCAACCAGATCTTGGTCTTTGGAAGGTTTGATGGTGCCCATCATCACCAATTTATCTTGTTCTTGTGTGAGAGATTCCATGAAATCTGCAAGGCTAGGCATTGTCCAGGCTCGAGCTGTCAACTTTGTGGCATCGAAGGTCGAGAAAAATAATGAATAGTCAGGGCCAAGCTTTGAGAGTATGGCCAAAACCAGTTGCTCATCCTTCTTTTTGATTCCACACTATTTTAGTTGCAAAACAAGGGCTTTGAACTTGGAAAAGTAGAGTTGCAGGGATTCGAAGTTGTTGGGACTCAGGGAGATCAATTCATTTTCAATTTGATGTCCCCTCATCCCATATGTCTTACCAAAAAGATCAAAAATCTTCTCCCATACTTCATTTGGTTATGTTAATCCATCAATATGGAAAAGGAGGTCTCTGGATATGCTCAGACACAGGAGACCATAGGCCTCATCCCTTTTGTTGTGCCATTTAATTTTCTGTGTAGCTGCATTGGGATCTGCTTCTATTGCCATAGTCACTCTGTAGATGCATTTAACTCTCAACAATATCTCCATTTCTACTTTACATTCAAAGAATTTAAATGGAGTCAAGATGATCTTCTGAGATTGATCCATAGCTCAGAAATTGTCCCTCCAGTCAGCAGAATGCTCCCAGTCAATGATGTAGAACCTGCAATAACAAATTGGAAGGAGAGAAATAAATATAAAAAGGCTTTTATACCATGTGGAAATTGAACCTAGGTCTTAGAACAATTACACTCACAAAAATTGCCAATTACACATGCAAATTACACACAAAGGAGACTAAATATGGAGCAGAACACTAATCTGTATTGAATAAGTGTACAATAGCCAACCCTGTGAAGTCATAGTCTACCACAATAAATAATCACATGAGATATTCAAATGCATTGGGATGCCATTCAAATTTGGTCAAAAGCAGGCTTACTAAATCTAAGCAAATCCCCCATAGGTGCATAAAGCAGTTTCCAAATCTGTCTAGGAGCTTATGAATTGGAAAAATCAATTAGGCAAGATAATAGATGATGGAAGGACAAATCATACATGATTTTATTAGGAGAAAAGAGTGGAGGATGATGAGGAAAAAAAATAAGTTAACTTCACCTAGTCAAACTTTCCCAATTGCCTTAAAATTCAGCAAAAGCAGGCAATAAAGCAGAAAAAGTAGACATGTGCTAGGAAGGCCAGGAATAAAGCAGATTTGATTCCAAGTGGTTTCCTAAGCACTCCATGACTCAATTTTAGCAATTTTGACCACTTTGGACATGTGGAGGACAACTTGCATAAGGTGGAATATGGAAAATAGGTAAATAAGACAAAAATGAATTAATTAATGTCTAAGGTAGCTAACTTTGGGTTGATTATTCTAACACTGGGAAAGACACATAAAATAATTTTAATGGTGAAAAAATAGATCTTTCACATTTGAGGATATTTGGGAGTCATGTATACATTCATGTATCAAAAGAGAAGAGGAAAAATATGGATCCTCCCATAAATAAGGGAACCTTCGTTAGTTATAGAGAATCATACAAAGCCTACATAATATATGTTCTAAGTGAAATACACATGGAAGTGAGTCGAGATGTGACATTCCATGAAGAGTTTGCATTCAAGCAATGGGAAGAGCTTTAGTATGATAGAGACATGGAGGATAATGGGAATCCCATGATGGAGGATCTAGATTCTAGTTCTCCCCATTCATAGGTTTAGAGGGAGAATCAAGAAGTGTTCTTAGATTCACTAGCTCCTGAAGAACCAGTAGAACTGGTTGAGAGGTCACTTGATGAACCTCCTACTATGAGGAGGTTTGCATGGAGTCGATATATTATACAATATGCAAAGAAGCATGGATCACCATTAGGCTCATCCAGAGAGAGAAATAAACCTAACAAATATTCAGGGTATGTTGCATAGATTATTCACATCAATGATTTAAATCCTTCCTCATATGAATAATATGCCAAGAAAGAAGTCTGGAAAGATCCAATGGCATATGAATACAAGTCTATTATGAACAATGATGTTTAGGAAGTTGTTCCTAAACCTGAAGGGAATTCCATAGTAACTTCCAAATGGATTTATAAGATCAAGCATGTTTCTTATGGAAGTATTGAAAACTATAAAGATATATTTGTTGCTTGAGGTTTCTTCCATAAAGAAGTCATAGACTATGATGAGACATTCACTCATGTGGCTAGGTACACCACTATTTGAGATATGATCTCACTTGCATATATTCTCAGATGGAAGCTTCACTAGATGGATGTGAAGACATCTTTCATCAATGGTGAGGTTGAGGAAGAAGTTTATATTTAAAAACCTGAGGGGCTGGTAGTTCATGGGAAGCTGTCCCATGTTTGCAAATTGAAGAAATCCTTGTATGGTCTTAAGCAATCCCTTAGGGATTGGTATTAAAGAATTGATAGCTATATTTATAGACTAGGATTCCCTAAGAGTGAAGTTGATCCAAATTTATACTTCAAAGTAGTGAATAACCAACCATTGATATTGGTTCTATATGTTGATCATTTGTTATTTACTAGAGAGGATCATCTGATTGCTTGGTGCAAGAGAGAGATTACTTCTATGTTTGAAATGAAATACTTAGGTCTTATGCACTACTTTCTTGGCCTTGATATTTGGGAAAGAAATTATGAGATATTTATATCTCAAAGGAAATACACAGTTGACATATTATGTAGGTTTGGCATGATGGACTGAAAATTCATGTCTACAACAATGGTTTCTGATTTGATGAAATTACATGAGACAAATACAGGATCGAATCAAGTGGACCCCACTTGGTATAGAAATCTTGTTGGTTTGTTGATGTACTTAATACACTCAATACATGACATAGGTTATGCTGTGAGTATTCTGAGTCAGTTTGCGTCTGATTTGAGACACAGAAAGTGGGTTGTTGCTAATCATGTGCTTAGGTATCTTTGAGGTACGATTGCTTATGGACTTAAATATTCCTCCAGTGGAGGAGTGATGCTACTTGGATATTATGATTCTTATTGGGGTGTAGAATCATCGACTGAAAGAGTACATCATGACACTGATATAGCTTGGGTTCAATTATGATATTTTGGTCCATTAGGAAGCATGTATATGTAGCTTGGAGTACTATAGAAGTGATGTATATTGTGGCTAGTATTTCCTTATGAGAAGCAGTGTGGCTTAAGAAGATACTTGTTGGGTTATTTTGTGAGTATATTGAGTCTGCAATCATTTGGTGTGATAATCAAAGTTGAATCAATATTTCTGAAAACCATGTGTTTCATGATAAGTCGAAAAACATTGAAATGAAGTATCACTTCATCAGAGACATGGCCCAGAAAAATGCAGTAAAAATTCAATAAATTACTACTAATGAGTAGATTGCATATGTGTTAACAAATCCTCTATGAGTGATGAAGTTTATGTACTTATGGGACAATCTTGGTATGTCAGAGAATTCATCCCTCACCACGATGGAGTGTTAAAAGTACAACATCACGATTCATTCTTGATGGCCCTCCATTTTTCTATGTTTTGTCTACACATTTAATCCATATTTTACGTCTTTCTCATGCATTTTCTCTTATGTATCATCACTTAGACATCATCTGCATGAGTTTAAAGGATGTTCAATGAAGAATCATAACAAGGTATAATCTTTCCATTATTTCATTTTAATTCTTCATTTTTAAATAAAATTTTAAGATATTATATCTACTAATGAATTACTTGGGGCTTCGCTATTTGGTTATCTTGAAGATTTATTCCACCAATCCAGTACTCAACCCTGTACCCAATCCAACACTTGTTTCGGTACTTGCTTGAAGGACGATCGTCGATTGTCACCATTATGGGTTTCTTAAACCAATTTGGATGCATTATTTTTTAAATGATGATGATATTTGGATACATGGATCCCAAGATAATCCAAAATTTCTAAAAAAATCAAACCCAAAATTTTTGCAGCAAAATATTTGGAACTGCTCTTCTGTGACTCATTTTTTGTATAGATGGAAGCATCTATGGACAAACCACCAAATGGGTTTTTAGAAAATCTAGCATGATACAAAACCCATAAATTTTTTGTCAAAAACTGCAAGGTATTGGGAGATAAGGATGGGCCACTAATGGCAACTTTTCTTATTTGACTGTCAAACCCAAATTTTTGGGATCTCATCCAAACTTGGAAAAGTTGTTTCCGGGGATTTGAGATTCAATTCTAGTGCCATTTTATGTATAAATTATTCCTATATATCAGTGTAAAAAGGGAGAGATAGAGAAAAAATCATTTTTATGCAACTCTTTTTTAGTTGATAATCAAAATACCATTTTAAGATTTTACTTATAGTTTGAAGCGATGTCTAGAGGGGGGGCCACCTTCACACAATGTTGATATTTTGTTTATGCATCTTGATATTCACTATAAGGATTTATGTTTACAAATTTATTGGTTATTGTTGTTATGTATGTTTTATTAAAAAATTTCAGAAGCTAAGTAAAGCATACAAGTTTCAAATAGGATAAAGAGTAGTGATGTAAGTGTGGTATTTATTTATGGTTAGCTGCATTGAAATTTTAGGTTATTTCCTTTTCACATAAATGTTTAAATTCATGTCAATATATTAGATATACAAATAAAATATAACATAGTATTTGGGAAGACTTGCTTTCCAATTTGAGTAGACCATAGGAATGTTTTACATTTAACCTAGAATGTTGGCCAAAAATTAGTGTTTGGATATTTAAATATTTCTTCCTTGGATGTATTAGGTTAATATTTTGAGTAACATTCACTGATTTAATGTCTTTTACCATTGGGTTGAACTTAAGAATAACATAGCATTGTTTGAAGGGTTTAACTCATCAGTGATGCATATTTTGATTTCCAGTTAAAGATGATTGCTTGTTATTAGAACTTAGATCTTAAAGTTAAAGATTTAATTTTGTTTGGACCAGTGAGCATAATATTGTCAGAATATATTTAGTAGTTACCCTTGTTTCTTCATTAGCTATATAGTTCATTATAATAAATCAAAATTTCCTTTTGTTGTGATCGTTTTAGTTTAGGAACATACTTGTTCTTTAAAGATAGAAAGTACTTACTTTGAATGTCATTTCTCTTTCATATCATATAGCAGAAGGTTGAATGTTTTTCTGTATAATCGATTAGACACACATGCATATTTCCTTTATACTTCATGAGTGAATGGTAGAGAGTATAGGGTAGATTGTCAATAAGTTGAGAGTGATCAGAGTGTTTTTTACCTTTTATCCTACAAATTTCCAAGATATCTTACTATAGTTTATCTTACCTTGCACATACAGTGTGGAAACTATAAGTCTACGACTCCCCAGTCGATAATTGAATTGAAGGATAATTAATTAGTTATATATTTTTCCAGTTAATTCTCCAATCCAATCTTGTGGTGCCAGGATTGGGACTCATGTGTTTAGGTAGGAAGCTTGAGTTGGAATCAGGAACATGGACTATAATTCTTGGGTTGAACTCAAGAATGAATAATCCGTTAGTATAAATGGTTATTCCTCATGTGTTGAGGTTATTTTTTCATATATTAAAGTGAAAATGTTGTAAAGTCTTGTTGGATAAGGATCAAGACTTGTGTGTCAAGTCAGATCCTCATGTGTTGGGGTGGAACTCTAGTTATAAAGGAACACATGAGGTGGAACTCTAGTTATAGAGGTAAATGATTTTCATTTTGAAGAATTAATGTTGTGTGATGCATTACTAACCATGTTCATCGATTTCTATTAAGTCTCCATTATGTTAATATTTCATATGGTAGACTATATTCATTAGTGTTCAATTCAAATATCATAGCAGCATCATATCCTAAATCACTAATATAAAAACAATCACAAGATAGACACAATATTTATCCTGGTAAACCCTCAAGGGGAAGAAAACCCAACAAAACTTCCTCTGTATAATATGTATAAAATACAACCCCAAAAACAGGTGTTCTCCTCCAACTGTTCTGTATCTCTCTCTATCCTGTACGCTACTCAAGTGAGTGAGACCATGTACAAATAAGAACCACAGATCCTCTATTTATACACAATGAATCAACTAAGTTTTACCCTAGACAAGTTGACCCTACTAAGCTATCTGGGCTGACTTCACCTAGGAAGACTCAAAAAATATATTATATTATTTATTAGGGTTCTAAAGACGTGACATAAATGGAGGCTTTACTGCATGACTCTACGATGACTAAATACAATAGTAACACCTCGTCGGAAGAATAATAACATCTCCTTCGGGTTACATCAGTAAAAAAAAATTAGAATATCATTTGAAGTTACAATATTTAAACACTCCCCCTCAATGAGAAGGTTATTCTACTGACAACATCATCACATACTATAGGATAAAAGAGAGAAAATAATTACAATAGTACATCGAGGTAATACATCTATACGTCACAGTAATTTTTCACAATCAATAACTAGAACAGTTACTCTTCATCTTCTGCATCACATGATCACTTGATCCTCTTGCACTAACGCTTTGATCTTTTGATCCTTTGTAGAAGCACTTCGATCTTCTTTATCTTTTGCACTACTTTTATCCTTTGCAACAACAATTCTATATTCTTGACCCTTTGCAGAAGCACTTCGATATTCTCGATCCTTTGCATCATCATTTCAATATTCTAGATCCTTTGTAGCAGTACTTTGATCTGCTCGGTCCTTTGCAAGATCACTTCGATCTTCTCGAACCTTTTTGCACTAGTACTTCTATCCTTTCCACTTGTACTTCAATCCTATCGATCCTTTGTGACTGTGATTCTATATAATTCATCCTTTTCTATTGTACTTCACTGTACTTGATCCTTTACCACCACACTGCCTGTAGTACACATGATCTATTTACGAGATGTTCAAACCTTATCACTTTAGGAATTAAGTCCAAGGATGATGCAATCCTCCATCAACATGATCCATGAAATTTATTAGCTAAATTGTCTACAACTAAATGTAGATCTCGAACGCACCCAGTACCAGCCCTATCATCCATGAGGAATAATCGTAGAACATCAATACCACATAGGTTAGGACCACTTCCAAGTGAGTGTTATATTACGGTATCTACACTTACATGTAGGCATACTCTTCCAAGAAAGAGTATTGTCTATAGAGCATATCTCGACCGCATACAAATGTTAGACCATAGTCAGAAATCCATACCACATAGGTTAGGACCACTCCCAAGTGATTGTTACACTTCGACGTCCGTGAGGACTCATCATAGAGCATCCATACCAGTAAGGTGAAGACCACTCCCAAGTGAGTGTTATTTTATGGAATCTACATATGATGTAGGCCTACTCTCCATACAAGAGTATAGTTTGCAAAGCATATCTTGAATGCATACACAATGTTAGTCCTGTCATGTGTGAGGACTCATCATAGACCATCCATACCACTAATATTAGGACCTCTCCTAAGTGAGTGTTATTCAGCGATATCCACACTGCTGAATGTGGGTACTCTCTATGCGAGAGTAATATCTGCAGGGCCATACTTAGCTAGTAAGAAGCACTCTCATGCACAAAGTGTTATACCTTCCATCCTCAAGAGAGGATATTATGATCCAAAAGTGAATGTGGGTACTCTCCATGCGAGATTTGCATATGGAGGGACATCCTTAGCTAGGAAGGACCACTCTCATGAAGAGAGTGTTATACTTTCCATCCTCAAGAGAGGATATTGTAATCCACAAACAAATGTCATACCATCATCATCACTATCATCCATAATTGATGCCAGTCTCATCATTACTCCTCCTTTTCTAGGAAGTTCCATACTATCAACGTACTCCCTGTTTGTCTAATTGAGGTTTCATGTCTTCAACTTGATCTTCCTTTTTGAATAAGGTCAATATCTTGATCATCTATAGTTCCATCACTATTCCTCCTTGCAAGGAAAGTCCTTTCGAACTACACCAAGCTTATCACGTAAATATTCAAACTTCACTCGAGATAGAGGCTTGTTCAGTACATCAACAACTTTCTCATCGGTACTCACATACTGGAGCTTGATAGCTCTCGTTTGTACCATATCCCTTATATAAAAGTATCAAGTTTCTAGGTGCTTTGATTTTCCATGGAACACCAAATTATTTGTCATATTTATACAACTCTGGTTGTTATAGATAATTACTATGGTGTCCAACTCCATGTCGAATAAACCTGACATCAGCTCTCGAAGCTATATCACTTCACAACAAGAAGAGCAAGCTACAATGTACTCTAATTCAGATGTACTGAGAGAAACACTAGACTATTTCTTACTAATCCATGAGATCAAGGCGGATCCCATACAATAACATTCACCTGAGGTGCTCTTCCTATCTGCGACACTTCCTTCCCAATATGAATCCTTATATCCATACAATTTTTATTCATGATCTCTCCCATAGTAAAGTCCCAAATCAATCATACATTCTAGGTACCTCATCACATGCTTTGTTGCTATCAGGTGAACTCGTCTAGGTTTAACTAGATATTGACTCATGGTGTTCACAACAAAACATATATCTATCCTTGTGTTCGTCAAATACATTAATGATCCAATAATCTATCTATAGTGAGTCATATCCACTAGATCGAATGTCTCATCAAACAACAACTTCATGTAGGTTTCCATGGGTGTAACCATGTATTTACAATCCTACATATCAAATATTTTCAAGATTTCTACTACATACTTTCCCTGATTCAGAAATATTCATTCTGGGATCTGCCACACTTTCAGCCCTAGGAAATAATGCATCAATCCAATATCTTTCATCTTGAATTCTTCAGCTAGATTCTTCCTGCAATCCTTGATCTATTTCTCATTTCGAGTCAGAAATAGACCATCCACATACAACAATAGTATGATTGGTTCATCATCCATAATATTCATATAAATATAGGATCAAATTTACTTTTGTAAATCCCATGCTTGTCAAGAAGCTATCTATTCTTCCATAGCAAAATATGGGATCTTGCTTTAGTCCATATAGATCCTTTATCAACTTCCATTCATCAGTACCTCTATCTTCGACTTCAAATCCTTATGGATGTTCGACGTAAACCTCTTCCTAAAGCACACCTTTAAGGAAGGTTGTCTTTACATCCATATGGTGTAAGTCCCACTTCATCATGGAGGAAAGTGCCATGATAGTTATTATGGAAGTGTATCTTTCTTCTAGAGAAAATGTCTCTTCATAATCGATCCCCTCTTTCTTATAGAATCCTATAGCGACAAATATTTCTTTGTACTTTTCAATACTTCCATCAACAACATGTTTTATTAGGTAGATCCATTTCGAAGATACCACACCCTTGTTTTCTTGTTTGGGAACAATATCCCAAACATTATTCTTCATGATCTCTTGGTATTCTTCTTTCATTGCTTCAACCCATTCTTTCTTATGTGTAGCTTCCTCATAGCTCGTGGGTTCTTGATATATAACATCACACATCAAAGCTACATAACTAGAATATGGATTTGATCTTTTGCTTGTTCTTGTGGAGCCTTCTAGTGTTCCATATATTTATGCTTCTTATATGATTTCTCTTACCCAAGCATGTTTTCTCTTTTGATAGATATCCATAGTAGGGGGCTCTTGAGGCTCTATCATGTCATGATATTCTGATGCTACTATTTTAGGAGATGGTTCAGTTTATGTCCTTTGGGGAGGTACATCCTCTTCATGCTCTTCTTCAAGTTGACACCTTCTAGACTTATTAAGAGCTTTCTCTTCATAAAATATTACATCCCTACTAATATTGATATGATGGAATATTGAGATGTATATCCTGAAGGATTTGGAGACTTCACAGTATCCTACAAATATTCCCTTCTTTCCAGAAGGATCCAATTTGGTTCTCTTCTCTTTTAGAATATGTACATATACTAGGAAGCCAAATATATTGAGATGGCTTAATTCAGTTTTCTTTCCGATATACATCTATTCAGGAGTCTTAAATCCAAGAGCACAGTGAGATAATCTATTTTGCACATATACGATTTTTCTTGCTGATTCATCCCATAAGTGCTTAGGGAGGTCTTGGTCATGAATCATGGTATTCACTTCTTCCATGATTGTTCTATTATTTGTTTCCACATCACCATTTTGTTGGGGATTATAGGGAGTGGTTAGTTCACTCTTGATTCCTACCTCCTTATAGAATGCTTCAAATTAGTTTGAAGTATATTCTCCACCATTATTTGATCTCAGTGTCTTGATTCTATTTTCTAAGTGCTTCTCTATCAAGGTTTTCAATTCCTTGAATTTACTGAAAACTTCATTCTTATTCTTAAATAAGTATATCCAAGTATTTCTTGAATGGTCATAAATAAATGTGACATAGTACTCATATCCACTCAGGGATATAGAGGGCATAGGACCACATACTCCAGAATGGATTAGTTCCAACGTACCTTTGGTATTTGTTTCACTTTTCAGAAAAGGGTTCTTGATGTCCTTTCCCTTTGCACATCCCTTGAAAGCACCCTCATGTTCGATATTCAAATCTGGTAACCTTGTTACCACCATGCTCACACAGGGAAATTCTTTGTAGTTGATGTGAGAAAGTCTCCTATGCCACAGTTCACTTGAGCTGGTAGTCTCATGGATAAGGGTTGTCTCTGGATGTCCTTTGAGTTTATACAACCCTCCTTCTTCTTCTCCAATGACTACAACATCTTCAAGTGTCTTCCCTTTCGATCACATAAGTACTTATCCATCTATAAAAGAAATTCTATATACTTTCTTATTTAGAGAAGAGATGGAAACTAGGTTCTTTTTCAAACTTGGTACATACAGTACTTCCTTCATTTTCATGGAAGTCCCAGATTCAAGCCTATAGCTTGATTCACCAGTACCTTTGATGGGATATTGATAGTCATCTCCCAATGATACCTTCTGCGGATGGTTATTCTCTTCAAGTTTTGACAAAGTTGTCTTCTTTCATGGCATGTTATTAGAGGCACCACTATCAATAACCCATGTATCTTCTCCAGGTGTTATAGACCTAAAGACTGCATAGAATAACACATATTCATATACATCTTCACCTCTAGTTTTATTTCAAGGTATTTCCTCATCCTCATCTTCAACTAGATGAGCATGATATATTTTTTGTTCTTCTTCTTCTTTCGTGACATTCTCTATAAAGAAGTCCTATATTATGATAGTTGTAGCATTGATACTTTGAGTAATCCTTCTTATTTTTTCTGGAATTTCTTCTTTGAAGGATTATGATTACTCTTCTTTAAGTTTTATTGTTTTCTTCCTTTAGTATGGGTAGCTAGCTCTTGATTATATTTTTTTAGGAGAGCTTCTCTATTGGATACTCTGGCTTCTTCTTGTATGCAATCTTCCCATACTATGTCAAAATTCATACTTTTGTTTCTTGCACATAGAGCCTCGATGAATGAGTCCCAAGTTCTAGTGAGACATTTGAGAGCAGTCATAACTAGCTCATCGTCATCAAGGGTGTCTCCAATAGCACTTAGTTTCTCTTTGAATTGGGAGACCTTGTGAAGTAATATGGAATATATTATCCTTTGCTCATCTTGGTTCCCTTTAGTTGAGTTCTCATATTCATATTTCTGTTAACGTTCCTTCCCTCATACATTCTGGAAAGTGCATCATTCATTTGCTTAGGTGTCTTCTTAGATGACACTTGAGGGATAAAGTGATCCCTAATAGAATCAACAATGATCCGTATTTCCTTTATTAGGTCTTGTTCATGCTTCTCCTTAGCTTCATATTCTTCAGGTTCTACAATCTCATCCTTCATGTACTTCTCAAGTCCATTCTCTTTTAGAATGAGACCAATCCTATACTTCCAAGCCATGAATTTTTCTAGGCCTTCCAATTTGTCCTCAATCTTAGTGCTTGGGGCCATCTTGTCTTGTAGGTCACTAAAAAAATGAAATTGATCAAAATAGGAGTCTGACATTACGAGTATATGTGCTTGAGGGAGGATATTTGGTTGATCCAACTACTTTCTAGAGATCTCAAATCTTCAGTCTTCAAATCCTACTTGTGAGGTTGCAGCACTACAAAAATTCTGGTTCTGTTTCACTATATTTTTTTGGTTCACTTCCAAACTAGTGTTTGGCTTTCTCGGAGATCCAAACACCCAAAAAATTAGATCTATGGCTCAATAGATATGCTCCATGGAGGATAAAAAATTTATGCAAATAGATATTCATGGCTCCAACTTTTGCAAAAACCCTAATTTCTTCCGAAGAGGGAGGAGAGAGAATTTCACCTTGTGAAAGCTGCTCTAATCAGGCTATCTCTAATACCATGTTAATATTTCATATGATAGAATAGATTCATTAGTATTCAATTCAAATATCATATCAACATCATATACAGAATCACTGATAGAAACAAAATCACAATATAGACATGATATTTATACTGAGAAACCCTTAAGGGGAAGAAAACCCATCAAAAATTTCTCTGTATAAGATGTATAAAAGACAACCCCCCAAAACGGTGTTCTCCTCCAGCGATTCTCTATCTATCTCTCTCCAATTCGCCACTCAAGTGAGTGAGTATGTGTTCAAATAAGAACCAGAAATCTTATATTTATACATAATGAGTCAACTTACTTTTACCCTAGACAAGTCGGCCCCACTAAAATGTCTGGGCCGACTTCACCTAGGAAGAATCAAAATAGTATATTATATTATTTATTAGGGTGCTAAAGGCCTGACACAAATGGAGGCTTTAACTCATGACTCTATGATGGCCAAATGCAATAGTAACACCCCACTAGACGAATAATACCATCTCGCTTGGGTTACATCAGTAAAATACATTTAGAATATCCTTTGAAGTTACAATATTTCAACACATTAGAGACTGGATACCTCTACAGTGAATTACTTTAGCATATGATCATTTGGTATGAGAGTAATATAATATCATCAAAACGTCCGACAAATCTTCTTAGTATAATTTGATACGATAGATAAAATAAATCTATCACATAGTGACCATGTAGTAAAGATAAGAGATAAAGATAAATGCATAGAAAAAAAGATATTTCGAACTACTCATGAGATGAATTCAATTAAATCGAATTATTAAAAGGTTCAGTTAAAGTAACAATGTATTCCTTTGTTAAATATTTTTAATATTGAGTTAAAGAAATAACGTATGCATTGATTAATTAAAATAGAACTCACCATGGTCACTTCAATAGATCAATCAACATAATTTCAATTAATATTAGTAAACTAAAGGGTTAATAAAGAAGGAATAGTTAACTAAAGTGTTTTGAATTGACAACACTTTATTTAAACTAAAAGAAGAAACTTTAGTTGAAAAAAAAGATGACACTTGAGTTAATTAAGTGTTTGCATGAAGACACTTGAGTTATTGCATTACAACAGTAAAGTTAGTATCCTAACTAAGTGTTCATGCAATTAGTTAGAAGGTGAGTTGATCATGAATTCAGTTAAGCATGATTTAATGTCAAAGAAGAAATACGCTGTACATTGATTATGCAAGATTGAAGAAACTGAGGTGCACAATAATTATCTAAGGAAATTCACTATAGTTACCATGGGAGGCTAATTCCCAATTCAATGCTTCACTACATATTGCATGGCACTGTTTCTTGCTAGTTTTAATGTGTTGGACTCACTGGAAAGTTTATTCGATCGATCTCTCTTCTCTATTTCTAAGTATTCTCTTATCTTTCACTTGGGGGGAAGAAATAAATATTTTATTATAAAAGGCATTCTCTTCTATCTATCATAATTATACCCTGAATATTTGTTGGGTTTTTTCATCCTCATAGTTTTGATGGTTTTCCTTAGGGTACATCCTAGGTTATGGTTTATTTTTTATGTGATTGAATCTTCTATTTATTCAGTATTCAATCACATAAAAGAATTCAGTATTCAGTATCTTTGCACTTAAAATAAATTAAGATCAAATCTCAACAAATTTGCACAAAAATAAATGGTTTGAACATTCCCTGCACCAATGATCACATGCACATCTCACAGTGCCAGTACTCTTCAATGTCTCTGGTTCAATTATGCTGGTTCCCATTGCAATCAAATATAACCAATCACAACTAGCTAACATATCTTTGGAATACATTTAAGAGCATTGCAAATTTTGATACCATTGAAAGGTATAAGGGACTTGAAACCATATATAGGTTGGATAATCTCTTATTCTGATTGGACTCATCGAAATAAGATACTCTATAAGGTGTGGCTAGGTTGGATTATCTATGATTCTGATTGAACTCAAATAAACATAATACTCTACAAGGTGGGGGTTGGCAGTATTTTAATCAAATGGAAAACAATTCACATTTTTTAAAGGAATATGAGACAAGTGTATTGTCAAGATTTCGATTCAACTTAGATTTGATAGATGTAGTTGAGGCATGGATTCCTGAAAATTCATGACAAGTAACTTGTCGCCTATCAACTTCACTATCCACAAGTTATATTTATATAATCATGAAATTATAACTAAGAAAAAAAGGAAGCAAGTGACTATACCGACGACAATTGTTGTGAGATTGGGATAGTTTGTGCTTGTACATGAGCAATGAGTGAGAACTAGTATATATAAGATGACAATAGATTTATTATTTCATAATGCACAAATTAACTTAATTTAATGTGTGGGAATGCATTTGGGTATTTTGAAGTTATAATATAAAGCATTATTGTGTAACTCATCATAGTAATAATTTTGGAAGTTTTGCTCCATTTCAATATTTGGTGTATATTGCGTCTATGCAGGTTTATCATGTTTTATGTGTTTTATGTTCATTGCAGTTTTTAAATGCTTATGATGATGCATTGGACTAAAGAGAGATCTAGGAGTATACCACCTAAGTTGATGTAGGGATGACAATGCTGAAGTTGAAGAATTGGAATTCTTAATTTTTCTTTCTATAATGGAAGATCCACATTCTTTCATTGATTTGACTAAATTTAGAGCATCTTTCATTTCCTATTTGCACACAAATTGTTCTTGAGAAGTGTCATTAAATTTATTATGCAAAAATGTAAAACACATCCAACTAGTTTCAATCATGGATGCCAACTTTCATAGCAAGTTAGGATTTAGTATTGCAACTAAGTTTGCTCAAGTTGGGGTAATTAAAATTGCACACATATGATACACAATGCATGGAAATAAAGATAGATGAAAATATGTCACTAATTGAATCACTTTATTAAAACAATAGATATTTGGATAGTTCCAATACAAACAGATTGGGAATGCCATCAAGAGGTTATTACTATATTAGATGTTTTTATCTAACAAAATTATAGTGGTGTCACAACCACTATAGTAGAAGATCTCTTGACTAATTTACTTGTAGTAATTGTAATTATTCTCTCTTTCATATTGTAGAATTCCTGCCAAATTGATCATGCAAACGTATATTCTCTTTATTTTAGAATAACAACAATGGAAGTATTAAAATTTCTCAATTGTCACACAAAGGAAATTCCAAAATATTGATAATTAGCTAGTTTTCTCATAGTAGTTCATACAATTCAAGAGCCTTTCATAAAAAAGATTGAATTGTTTTCTTGATAAGCATGACTATGGCTTCTAAAGTTTGAGTAGATTTAACAAATGATTCAAGTAAATGACCCTATTCAATTTCCATTGGTTATTTTTAATTTTGCAATGAGATAAAGCATGGTTTCCAAACTAGAAAAGACAATAAAACTAGAGGTATTCTCTCTTAGTAAGTCAGTAAAATATTCCCTACCAAACTTAAAAATGATTCCATATAACCATTATACGTTAGAACTGGATAGATGAAAGAACATAACATTATTCTCTATCGCACACAATTCAAACCAAAACCCATGATATACCAACAAATCACAAGAATAGTATCATTTCAGAAGGAAAAAATCCCAAGATAAATCCTTTAGACTAAAGTATAAATTCTGGACAAAAAATGATTTTCATGAAAGAGTCCAAAAAGCATCAGAAGCTAGTAGCATTAATAACCCATAAGAACAAATTAGAGAAATGTATTTATTCAATGCTACTATGATTACGATAGTCAGAACAGTTATATCGATTTTTCTTTGTCGATATCTGCATAAATTTGTCAAGTACTAAAACAAATCGTTGAAAGGTGTCACTCAGTTCATGTATGTAGGTTTCCATTTTATGAGGAAATCAAGTGCAAGTTTTTGTTTGGTTTGCAATGAGATTTATGTGTCTTATAGCCATCTAATTTTCAAACACATGATGTTTGCTCACAAATCCTAGAAAGGTGTCACTCAATTCATCTATGGCCGGTTTCATTTTATGAAGAAATCAAGTGCAAGTTGTTTTTTGGTTTGCAGTGGAATTTATGTGTTTTATTGCCATTTAATTTTCAAACACAAGATGTTTGTTCACATTTTTCTCATTAAATCCCATGGCTTTTTTAATTAATTTGGAGAAAATGCCAATTTTTAAAGGTGGAACATAACATTTAAAAGTTTAAGGTCTCCTCCAGACACCAAAAGTAAATGAAAAAACAACAAAACAGAATTTGTCATTTCATTTTGAAAAGAACAAGAAATCACATGATCATTTGTGGTTCATTTTTCAATTGACTAGGTAGAAGTATCTAGATCAATCCTTTGTCCTATGACACATAAGGGAGAAAACATATATAATTCATTTATATATTTACAAGACATGATATTCTTGATCTTACTGTCAATGATAGAGGTCATAGGTTTACAGGTGAGCATCACTGCCTAAATATTTAGGACAAGAATTTGTAATATATGAAAAAAAGTTATAACAAATCCATTCATAGCTCCACCAAATGTTTTATGTGTGTTTATGTTCATTGGAGTTTTTAAATGCTTATGATGATGTATTGGAATAAAGAGAGATCTAGGAGTATACCACCTAAGTTTATGCAGGGATGACATTGCTGAAGTTGAAGAGTTGGGATTCTTAATTGTTCTTTATATAATGGAAGATCCACATTCTTTCATTGATTTGACTAAATTTAGAGCATCTTTCATGTCTTATGTGCATACAAATGCTTCTTGAGAAGTGCCATTAACTTTATTATGAAAAAATGTAAAATGCATCCAGGTAATTTAAATCATTGATTCCAACTATCATAGCGAGTTACGATTCAATATTGCAACTAAGTTTTCTCAAGTTGGGGTAATTAAAATTGCACACATATGCTACTCAATGCATGAAAATAAAGATAGATGAAAAGATGTCACTAATTGAAGCAGTTTATTAGAACAATAGATATTTCGACAATACCAATACAAATAGATTGGGAATGACATCAAGAGATTATTACTATATTAGATGCTTTTATCTAAAAAAATTATAGTGGTGTCACTATAGAAGAATATTTGTTCAATAATTTGCTTGCAATAATTGTAATTATTCTCTCTTTCATATTGTATATTTCCTTCCAAATTGATCATGCAAGTGTATATTCTCTTTATTTTAGAAAAACAACAATGGAAGTATTAAAATTTCTCAATTGGTACACAAGGGCCTTTCATAACATTTTTAAATTTTTTTTTTCTAGATAAGCATGAAACCACTTTGGCTTATAAAGTTTAAGTAGATTTAACAGATGATTCAAGTAAATGACCCTGTTAAGTTTCCATTGGTTATTTTTAATTTTGCAATGACATAAAGTATGGTTTCCAAACTAGGGAAGTTAATAAAACTAGAGGTATGCTCTCTTAGTAAGTCACTAAAATATTCCCTACCAAACTTAAAAATGATTCCATATAAAATTTATACGTTAGAAATAGATATATAAAAGAACGTAATGTTAGTCTCTCTCACACACAATTCAAAACAAAACCCATTATATACCAACAAATCGCAAGAATAGTATCAATTCAGAAGGAAAAATTATTAAAAGAAAGTCTTTAGACTAAAGCATAAATTTTGGACACAAAAATATTTTCATGAAAGAGTCCAAAAATCATCAAAAGCTAGTAACATCAATAGCTCAAAAGAAAAAAATTAGAGAAATGTATCTATTCAATTCTACTACGATTTGTAGTAAGAACAATTAGATCAATTTTTCTTTGTCGATATCTGCATAAATTTGTCAAGTACTAAAACAAATCTTTGAAAGGTGTCACTCACTTCATGTATGAAAATTTCCATTTTATGAGGAAATCAAGTGCAAGTTTTTGGCTTGTCTGCAATGAGATTTATGTGTCTTATAGCCATTTAATTTTGAAACACAGAATGTTTTCTCACAAATCCTAGAAATGTGTCACTCAATTCATCTATGGCAGGTTCCATTTTATGAAGAAATCCAGTGCAAGTTGTTTGTTGGTTTGCAGTAAGATTTATGTGTTTTATTGCCATTTAATTTTCAAACAAAAGATGTTTGTTCACATTTTTTTCATTAAATACCATGGTTGTTTAATTACTTCAGAGAAAATGTCAATTTTTAAAGGTGGAAAAATAATATTTAAAAGGTTAAGGTCCTTTCGAGACACCAAAAGTAAACGAAAAAACAACAAAATAAACCTTGTCGTTTCATTTTGAAAAGAACAAGAAATCACATGATCATTTGTTTTTCATTGTTGATTAACTAAGAATAAGTAGCTAGATCAATCCTTTTCCTTATGACACATAAAGGAGAAAACAAGGCATGATATGCTTGATCATATTGTCAATGATACAGGTCATAGGTTTACAGATGAGCATCACCACCTAAAGATTTAGGCCATGAATTTGTAATATATGTAAAATAGTTATAACAAATCCATTCAAAAATCCACCAACCTATCACTCATTGAATCATTTTTGGGATTTCAACCTCAAATACCATTAAACATGGTTGCACAAAAAAGTCTTCCAATGAGTTGGAAATATCAATATGCACATTGGCAGGTGGGATAAGTTCATTAACAATATCTAATACGTTTATTAGCAGGTTCAGGAGACATTGTTGAAGAATTGGCATAAGTACAAGAATCAATATGCCAATAATTTAATAACCAAATTGACCATCACTTTTAGGTTGGAGAAAAAGTGTGGTTGTATTTACTAAAGAAATGAATCAAGGAGAAGAACTTGAAAAAGTATCACATAGGGCCCATTCCAAATAGTGGAACACTAAGGTAAGAGTGATTCTAATTCAACTTGCCATCTTACTTAAGAATTCACCCATTATTCAATGTGGATCAGCTTAAGAAATTTGATTCTTTAATGCTAGATGAAGAAAAATATAGGGTTATAATCTCATAATGCATCGTAGAATATAAATTGATGTGTGTTCTCTAGATCTAATCGATGATGGTTGTTGGTAGATTATTGATTTATTTCCTCGATGAGCCTATCAGATTAGATATAGAGGACTATGAGTAAAGTGACGATGTTTCTTTATTGTTCCAACCAAGAAAAAGCTTTTAAATCAGGCATACAATTGAGAGCTCTATGTATCGCCTTGTTTTATGAAGTTTCATGCATCAATGAAAGTTTGAAAATGCCTATTTTACCCAGTTGTTGTCTATGAACTGTCCTTTTATTCATTATGATCCCCTTCATAATCCCTTTGCCTCCTCTTCTCTCATTATTGTGTATATTTAATAGATGAGGAAAAATTTGATTTGGTTGATTAAGATGTGAATTCATCATACTTTTAACCGGACTATGGAATTTCATCATTCCCTTTACCCTGAGGTAAAGGCAATCAAGTCAGCCACCTTGGAAGTTGCATTAAACCAGGATTGCATTGCACCTTTGAATCACACCAAATAATGTTATTACACATATCAAAGAATGATTATAATAACCTCTTGATAAGTGGACAAGTCACTAAGTTGTGTGTCCATTTATTATCCTTTTAATGCTGGGTGGTGCCCCTTATTCCTGGTTATGCTAGTTATTGTAGCTGGATACTGTAACACTATTTTTTATGGTTGGGAAAGTATCAACAAAGAACATCGTATGAAGTTCAAGGAAAAGAACAACAAGCACAAAATATTCCAAGTACGCCTTGTTCACCTAAAGATACGGTCAATAAAATAAAATTAAAACAAAAACATGGAGACATGTAGAGACACATAAAATAGGGTTTTTATTAAATATTCAGATGAAAAATCAACACAAAAATGGTGAAATATTCCTCAACTTAATCTCTCTCAGAGTTATATTTCACAAACTCAAGAGAGTCAAAATCCAACTTCTCACATAATTGATTAGTGATAGTCAAGGTGGGCTAGGAAAAAAAAAACCATCTTCATCCAAACCAGATATCTAGGGAGGAAACATTGGATCTATGGGGAAAAAATACAACACAAAGGCCCTTTTGTTTGTAAATAATAGTCATGATAAAAGCACTAGTAGATCGATCCAATAGAAAAACTTGATGTTGAATCAAAAAAACTTTCGAGAGAAATCAAACTAGCCCTGCTTCCCTACTTATATAAAATGCACACTAAATGAGAAGTTAGGAAAAAAATAGAAAAGTAAACCACATGCATATAGTAAAAATAACAGTCTATTATAGAAGCATTCCTCTTTCATTCATATGTATGACCATATTGAATCCATTTGTATTTGCAAAGCAATCACTAGGACATTGATCCATATAAAATAGTAGAGTAGAAACAAATGACTAAATTTTTCCCTAATTATGTTTGAAGCCCAGGTTTTGAACTCATGGGTATTTTTTGAATACCTCTTTGGAATACTTTTGTTGGACATATATATATGAAAATAACTACTAGCTACCCATGGATTTCATAGATAATAATTGAGTACAAATTTCTAATAAATTTAACCACTTTGAAAGGGTTTCTTAGAGATCAGGTATTACAAGGAGATATTAGAGAGATTAGAATTCATAACTAAATCCAAACAATGAGAACAAAGTAGAAAAAAAAACACTGCGATATTTGCTCCTAAGTTAGACGAGCCAATATGCAGGTGCTCTGTAATGGAAGATAATAGAAATGTTAAACTAAAGAAAAAACCCCAATTTCTTTTCTATGATTTTTTCAATCCCATAAGCCATAAAAATCTTTTTTTTAACATAATATTATTATATTATATATAGTATAATGTATTTGAAAAATATATTAAAGATATATTGTATTAATACTAAGAACATATTAATCTTAAAAATATGTTGTTGTTATTGTTATTATTATTATTAACGTTAATATTAATATCAATATAATGATATTAACATTAATATTAATATCGGTATTAATATAAACGTGAATAGTAATATTAATAATATTATTAAAAACATTTTATATTAATATTAGTTTGTATAATGGTTATTTTGAAGGCATTCATTGAGAGAATGGTGTCACACAAGATGGTCATTAAATCTTGAGTGGGTAAAGTTGAGTGGGAATCATATTGTTTGTGACTTCGTGGATTTTAGGTTTGGACAAGGAGATATACTCTCATGGCTTAATCACGTGTCCAATAATGCACATGATAAGTCCAATATGGTTTTATTAATATCATTTCAATTAAAATATTACCAAATAGTGTGATATATGTTAGATTCAACACATATATTATGTCTATAGTAATGTTTACAGATTTTACTTATATGTAGACTAAGTAGCCTCATTGCACGGGGTCTTCACTTAGTGAAACCATGCCATAGCACGTTCGTTCGTGGCATATGAAACAATACCTCTATTTTCAAAAAATATTGGAAAATACCTCCCAAAATCATTTTTTTAAACCCCCTCCCAATATGCCTTGCCGATTTTAAAAAACCCCTATTTTCCCTATATATTGCATGTATCCATTTTTTCATTTACATTTTTTATACCCCTTTATATTTCTACATAAGGAAAAAAAAACTAAACACAAGAAAGGGCGACACTTGATAGGCGCCCTTAAGCAAATCACTTTATTAGGAATTAAAATGTATCACACGATGTCAAAACAAATAAGAGAGGGTTTATTTGTACCAATCTCAAACAGTAGTGTGTTTTCCCCAAGAAGGGTTCAAAAATGAAACTTACACCATTTATAACTGCTTCTTTCCATCACTGACTTTTTATCCAAGCACCATTTTGGTATCTTACAGTTGGTTTCCCAAGCCCACTCAACACTATTTTCTATCTTACAGTTGGTTTCCCTGATGATGGATGAAGAGTTCACATAAAATGTAGGGCTTAAAATCTTTTATGCAGTAAAATCCAAAACACACAAACAAGATGTGTAATTAAGGAAAATATGACAATATAAGCAACAGATCACAGACGCATAGAAGATCAATGAAATACATGATTTACATTTTCTAGAGCTCTTGCTTTCATTAGGTATTTAATCCTATTGCCTTGAATGTTTGTTTACAACCTGTCCAGAAGCTCATTGCAATTTTGACAATATACAAAGCACTGTATGCATGCTATAAAATAACATAGATTGATAAGGGTCGTATTAAGATACATCTTTCAGGTTATACAAATTCTTCCAACAATGATAGCTGTAGCAATCTCTGAACAACTCATGCTAACTGGAAAATGTAACTCATCAATGATCTATACCTAGGGCCTTCCTGCTGGAGCAGCCAGTGGACCAGCCTTGCCAGATTTCATCCATGCAGCTTTTGATTGAGAAAGCATCTCATCATAGTTCTGCAAGTCATTAAACAGAATGAAAATATTTATCAATGTAGAATCAAAGAAACGAACATAATGAGAAGGAAGTGTAGAATATGTTTAGCAACAATCCTGCAAACCTAGGTTAAATTTTAAGGAAAGACATTTAATATAAATGAATTAAAAATGGTTAATGCTTACCCTTTTCTCCATGACCAAACCCTGTTTTGGGAGGATCTTATCAGCAATACCATAATCAATTGCTTCCTGTGGGAAAAAGTATCTTGATCTTTGAATATCCTTTGCAATCTCTTCTTGTGTTTTGCCAATTCCTTTTGCCAGTAATTCAATGTAATACTGTGTATTTACTTCCAACTCTTTTGCCTGAAGAAGACATAATTTCATCAGCTGGCCTATAATAAGTATTAAGAAGTCCTTTAAAAGGAGCTAAGTGAGCATTTACCTGTTACTTAAGAATGACTTGGAAGGTAAAGCAGCAGCAGTAGTTTCAATTGGCTCGGATTCTAGAATAAGTAACCTTTAGGTTGTTGCATTATCTGCATGAGAAAAAAGAGATTTCAATTCCAAAATAGAATAAAAAATTCTAAATGAGATTCCCATTTCAAAGATTAAAATTTAAACTAAAAATAATTGCAATTTTACAGAGAAAGAAATCATTGATAGGGGCTCTTTGTCTCTTGCATTCCCAGAGATAAAAGTTAAGAACATGCACACCAAAAGCAACAGTACCCTAGGACCAGTACTCCTTATATGGAAGCCATGTTGATTACTTGTGGACATTCTCAATCAAGCCTTCTATCCAAATAAATGGAACTGAGCCATGAACTATGAAATTACTTCATATATTCTAACCATCTTACAATCTATGCGCAATACAGAAATCTTGCATACAATTGGAATTAACTCAGAGTCTGACAATCATTGATGAAGGCAGAGACGTTGAGCTAAATGCAGCATGAATGCTTGTATACAGTAACCCTAAATGCCATGATTTTATAGACAAAGATATGTCCGCAGAAACCCTGTGCAGACAGCATGGAGAGAGTCACGTAATAGCAAGATCTTCTTGATGATACAGCAACATATATACATGTGATCTATCAATTATGTAGAGAGATCAAATGAGTCACCTTCTTCTCAAGCTTTAACTTCACCTTATTATAGGCCAGCTGATGTAGAGAGATCAAATGAGTCACCTTCTACTGCTGCTTTACCTTTAGTAAGCCTGTATTGAAAATTAAAATAGGAAAAGATCAAAGCCATTCGTTCAATGCAGTGATGGAGAGGAAATGCCCACAACAGCCATCAAAGAAGCATCTTACAATCTATGCACAATAGAGAAATCTTGCATACAATTGGAATTAACTCAAAGTCCAACAATCATTGATGAAGGCAGAGACCCTGAGCTAAATGCAACATGAAGACTTGTATACAGTAACCCTAAATGCCATGATTTTATAGACAAAGATATGTTTGCAGAAACCCTATGTAGACGACATGGAGAGATTCGGGTAACATGAAGACCAAAGCATGCCAGACACAGTAAGGGGTAACTACAACAAACTGATTGTCATATGCAATGTCATTGGTAGGATAATGGAAGACCTATGCAAACAAGAACACATTTTGAGTGGCAAGTGTTCATGCACATGAATAACAAGTTACAACATCATTTCTCACAGATGGTTAAACATAACAGATTCTTTTGGGGAACAAAATTATTTATGGGCATGTTTCAATAGGACTTGAACATAATAAAAAAGTATTCAAACCAAGGTGGAAGGAAAGAAGAGAAAGGGCCACAACCCTACACAACCTATATAGTGATTCAAAGACAAGCAAGAACATTTGATTTGACAATGCAATTGTTCTTAGACAGATATAACTCAACTGCAACATAATAATTTTCATTGTTCCTACGAGCAGAAGAACACAACAGAATCATAGAATATTTAACAAAGCATGGACTGTTGTCCAAGTAATTGACAAATTCAGAACTAGATTTGGGAGTTTTGGAATCAGGAACTCAGGAATTCAAAGATTTGCACTGACTTGGGAGTTAGGGAATTAGAGGTGTTCAGAAATTCTAGAATACTACCCTTGTGAGGGTGATGAGATAGCTAGATGGAGTGCCCTTTATAATTTACTATGCTGTCTCGAATGTTATATGAGAATTTTATTTAGAATATTAATCTTGTGGAAGGACATTGAAGAAAATGGCAGAGAGCACCTACCTTCTGAAGTATGAAAATAAGGATTGCTACACTGTTACTCTGAAGTGATGTATGCACTCTACTGCATCCACATCACTGGTTTCGACTGATGATAGGCATTTTTTGTTAGATTTCAAGAAGACAGTGAATTTGATTCACATTTGATTATGGTGTCTTCTGCCTCAATTGAGGGAAGGGAGACTCATTTTGTCAAACTGTATTGAGTTATCTAGACAATTTTTAATCTTCTCATTCATTGTTTTCATAAAAACACCATGTTCTTTTATTTTATTACAGAGTTATTACTTTTACAAATGATAGTTATGGTATTCAATTTCTCCCAACATCATATGACTATCAGGTGATGTTGAAAAATATACAAATAGACAAAATAAATTAACCCCTGTTATTTGAATTCGAAGGATAGGCCGTATTTAAACGTGAAAGGAAAATTTAAATAACAGAATCCAATCTAGTTGACTCCAACCAATGTGACTTGCTTGTCTTGATGATTTCGGGTGCTTTATCTTCTCTAGACAACTGAGATCTCTTCGTTTTACCTCTACGAGGGCTTGAATTGTCAGACAGATATTCTCTAGATGAATCCAATGTCATCCTTCTTCCTACAGACAAGCCACCTCTCTAAACTTAAATAGACTCAGTGGGTTTGGTGTTGCTGGTGTAGTGCCTACAAGCCATTTTGAGAACCATTTGAGGTCTAATGTTTCTGGTGCAATATATTTAATAACTGAGCCAGAGTTGAAGACAACAGAGAGACTTTAAAAGGTCATCAGAGAGTGAAAGCAATATTCATAATGATGGAGACAATATTTTGAATTTTTCTTCTTATCTTGAAGAAATTAGGATATAATCACTAGATATAGGCATTATTTCAGAGCAGACCATATGTGAAACGAAGTTTGGTCAGAAAAGGAAAAGCATGGAAAAATAAATTAGAGGTTCTCGATTAGTTCCTGAAAGTGAGTTCCTAGATCGTAGAAAAACAGTGACAGATAAATTTTCAGCAATTTTGAATTTTTTAAACATGGAAATGCCAAAGAGAGCATTCAGGTTTCAAACTATAAAGAAAATTTGAAGGGTGAAATATTAGTAATCAGAGCATGGAAGTTTCCCTATGTATCCAGATTGAGCATTAAAGACAATACATAATCTTACCAAATACATTCATTCAAAATTTGTAACAATAATGCTTAAGCAAGTTGTATTTAGCAATCCATGACATAAAAATAAAAAAGGATAACAATAGTAGTAAAATTTAGTGTGAGTTCATGTGCAAACTCTAAATATTGAGCATTAAAGACAATATATAATCTGACCAAATACATTCATTCAAAAGTTGTAACAATAATGCTTAAGCAAGCTGTATTTAGCAATCCCTGACATAAAAACAAAAGGGATAACAATAGTAGTAAAATTTACTGTTAGTTCATGTGCAAACTCTAAAGAACTCTAGCCACTCCATTTGAAGTTTTGGGAATTTTGGAAACCATTTAATACACTTATTATGATTGTTTTCTCTTAATGTTGGACATTTTCTAACAATTTTGTTATGTGTATGAGAGTATATGAAATCAGATATGTGTATAGCTGCAAAATGTATCCTAACATATATCAACTTCAGTATTGGAAGTTGAAAGAAGGAAGGCCACTTAGTTTTACCTCGTGAAAAATCTAGTGAGCTAGTTTATGCTTCATCTCATATACTAAAAGGCTAAAGCTTCAAAAAAATTCAAAAGGTTTAGTAGATTAGGGAAGTTAATTAAATTGTTTTGACAGTCCTTCAACAAATATTCATTAGCTTTAGTTTGGTAATTGGTGACCCAAATCTTCTTTGAAGGGTTAGTACACCTCAAAACTGACCATATTTAGCTATCTATCATTATATGCAATAAATTTTCATGATAATTTATTATTATTATGTTCAGCATGGACTTCATCCTTAACTTCATCCTTGAAAAATGACTTTTACCTTTCGCCTTGCTATATCGTTTGCAATATCCCTTTCCATCCAGTCATCAAGCTCCCAGAAAACCTATTCATACCTTTCATGTTCCTGTAAAGCTAATCCATAAACAAATAAAAAACATAGAACATAGCTGGAAAATTCCAATTCTGAATTCCAAAAGATTGAGCATTAGTTAAACATAATAATAATTCCAAAAGAATATGAATTTTCAATATAATAATTTATAAAAATGTATATCATTGCACCTTCTCCCAATCATTTTGGTGACTTGGAATCCCATTACACTTCCATGATTCATGTAAACTTTTACAAAATGATACATAATACAGTTCTGTGGTACTTGATGACAGTTGAGGAAGGCTGGCTTCCCCCAAAGGAAAGGAAAACCAACAAATTTATATTGGTTTTTTTACTATACACCTCATGAGGATTCTTGTCAACTAGTGGTGATGTGGGTGATCAATTTTTCAGATAACATGCAGTGCCAATAGCTTCTGCAAAATATTCATGTGCTAGCCCTGCACCACTGAGCCTACACCTCCCCTCTGTAAGGAGGAAATCCTTTAGGTGTATAAAAGATATGTATATGTTTAGCTCCACTTGGAGATCCAGATATATTTCTGGGGTGGTTTCTTCCATAATATGTATGGCGTGGAATTGAGTGATGAAGAATGGTTATGGCATTTTCTTGGTGTTTCCTATGGTTTTATTTTTATGTATGCATGAGGGTTGTTTATTACATTTTTAAGGGACAGTTTGAAGGCATGTTTACGATCTGAATAAGGTCTGGACATTGTAACTTCCTGTAGTAGCGTGGTCATATCTTCATGGTAGTTTATGGTCAATTCTAAGCAGTGTATTTGAGGAAAACCTATTACAACAATGAGGATCAGAGGCTGTGACCCATGGTTTTATAATCGTCCCACCTGAGCTTCAATATACCTATAGTTTTTGTGATCCTGGCCCTAGACCTTTGTTTGAAGAGAAGACAGGTATGAAAAAGGTACTGGTTGACTTATCAACATCTAAATCCGACAATATGAGGTCCATACTAAAGATAAGGAAGCCTACAAGCCATTTTGAGTACCATTTCAGGTTTGGTGTTGCTGGTGCAGTGCCTACAATCCATTTTGAGAACCATTTGAGGTCTAATGTTTCTAGTGCAATATCTTTAATAACTGAGCCAGAGTTAACGACAACAGAGAGACTTTAAAAGGTCATCAGAGAGTGAAAGCAATATTCATAATGATGGAGACAATATTTTGAATTTTTCTTCTTATCTTGAAGAAATTAGGATACAATCACCAGATACAGGCATTATTTTAGAGCAGACCATGCGTGAAACAAAGTTTGGTTAGAAAAGGAAAAGCATGGGGATTGTCTCCACACATCCCAAATGTGTGTTTCCTTGGCCCCGTGCCCCCTATCCCAGAAACTTGGGGAAACATTGCTTTGATCTCAGAAGCAATAATACTATGTAAAAAAATCATTTATATCAATGCATTTTTATGTGAAATTACTAAAACACCAAATGCAACGACAGAGGCAAAGTTATTATCAATTGGCAATGAAAAAATGACAATAAATTCACCAAAAATATTCAGGTATTTATGCACCACATTGTTGCACACAACCCAAAAATTGTATTAATTCTCCACATTGATGAAAACATGTAACATCTGGGTCAAGACACAATATTATGAGAGTACATGCATTACAATGGGAAAATTTCTATGTGATTTATATCTATCCCTAAGAAATATAAAATGTGATGTCGTTACACTTGAAAATAATATGATATCAACAAAATACACATACTTTCTTGTTAAGGATTTGTAAATCTCCTTTAAGGAATTTAAAAAACAGAGGGAATCAGAAGCATACCTATATAGGTGTTTTAATTAATGCCTTTCCAATCAAGGTTGCAGTGAATAATTTCCAGAATGGAATTGAAAGTTGCCCACACATGATGCCCGCAAGATCAAACAAGGGATTTGGTACCTACAATTTAAACATAATAAATCAAGCTATAGGAATATTTAAAAGAAAATAAGAATGATGAACAATGGTAATTACATTGTACATGCCAAACAAACATCCAGTGTGAAGGGGTTGCACTAGAACTGACGCACATTTTTTTGCAACCAAGACATAGTTTACACCATGTAGTGTTAGATGAAATATATTTTCAAATTGGATACAACTGAGAATTTACACCCTGGGATTCACCATTCAAATATGGGACTACTTACATCCTATGACATCATTTCCATTTTTTGCTAATCTGGGCACTTTGAGGCTATTCTGGGCAACCTTGAGGCTATTCTGAGCAGAAGAAAAGCCAGCTACAAAAAATCTAGGTAAATCCTGAAAAGCCAGCTACAGCAAATCACACAACTCTATAATAAACAATACTATCATATAACAGTGCAAAAATTTCCCCACATGATTTACTTGGAACCATACCTAAGAAAGTTTCATAGCACGATGTATTGTTAATGTTGCATATCTAAAATTATTGACATACATGGATAAGGTCAATTGTGTAGTGAAATGTGACCTAAAACTCATAACTATTTGTTATCAACAGTACATACCTTTAACAGAAGCAATTCTTAAGCCACTGAAAAATAAATGTGTACATACCAAACTGAGAATCTGAAAACTCATGGATTCCTCCTCTTGACTGCAATGAACATGAAAAGCAAATGATTTTATTTTAGTCAAAACCATGTTACTATTCTATTCACCTCAAGACAACTAGAAATTCAAATCCAACATTATTAGTTCCATGCTCATAATGCTTACTGAAGCAAATTCTATATACATGTAAACGAGGATAAAAAATAATACTTGCCAAATTCCATGCTATAAAGATACTCAACAGTTGCAGCCCCAATATAGTTTACACACTTTGCAAGTCTCCATGCACCCTGCTCTAATTGCTTCACAGTTTCAGGTGGAGCAACTGTAATAAAACCAATACAAACATAATTTTCAATAAAACCAAACAAACATAATTTTCATCTCTTTCAACTTAATGCTCCATTATTCACTGCGTTAAAGTTGGTCCTCGAGAATCATCAAATGCCATGTACAATAACAACATGATAAGGTAATGTATAGTAGATATCAAAAGTAAACAATCATAACCAATATTTGAATCAAGCATATACTTAGATTTTTCAGATTTGATCTTGTCACCGAAGGGACAAGTCAATATAGACAAACAATTTATGTACCTTGCGAGAGATCCATAGAAGGTTAAAGCATAAGCATACAGACAACATACTGACCCAGACTTCTTAGTCAACAAGCACATTCATACCCAATACAGTCAATCTGTCAACACAGTCATGCTGGGTAAGGATGCAGTCACATACTACAGAGACACACAAGCATACTTTGCACAGTCATGCTTGAAAAAACACAGTCCACTGGGGAAGACCCCAAAGTCCACACAAGAAAACAGGCTCATGGTAACTTCATGGTCATGCTAGGGAAGGACGTGGGAAGGACCCATAGTCCACTCAAGAAAACTGATCATGGTCATGCTGGAGAAGGACACATAGTCCACCAAGAAAACAGATCACGGTCACGTTGGGGAAGGACCCATAGTCCACTCAAGAAAACAGATCACAGTCATGCTGGTGAAGCACCCACAGTCCACCAAGAAATAGATCACTTTCATGCTGGAGAATGACCCAAATTCCACCCAATAAAATAGATCATAGTCATGCTGGAGAAGGACCTCTCAAGGTATCACTAAGGAATAGGTTTTTCGGCCTTGTTGAAGGACCCACATTCCACCAAGAAAGTGCAAAGAAACAAATGACGATCACGCTGATGAAGGAGCCACATTCCACCAAGAAACAAACTCATGGTTACACTATGGAAGAACCCACAGTCCACCCAAGAAACAGGCCACGGTCACGTTGGGGGAGGACCCAAAATCCAACAGATTCACGGTCACGCTGGTGCAAAGTGACCACATGGAAGGTGTAACAAGGAAAGCTCAGTCACGGGGATGGTGTGTTACCACCTAAGTTGTACTTAGTGGTTTTTATCAAGTGAGATCGGTGAACCGGACAGGGCTAACTTGTTCGGACTTCAAAAAGACCTTTGGAAGTACTTCTGGGAAGTGCTTGTTGTACTATATCACATGTTCATACCCCATGAGGGAATTGTAATAAGTTTTCTAGCATGATAGTGTCTGTAAAAGACTCAGTCTCTTAGACTTTAATTGTCAATCCGATCAGCCTAGGGTGTTTTTTCCCTTGGTTGTTATTGGTTGTTGAACAAACGACTGATAATTTCTAAGTTTTTCACTCCATACCTCCAAAGATGGGGTGGTCGGCTTGGAATTTAGGCCTATTGAGGTTATTAGAGTCTATGTGTCAATGTATAAACATGCTAGACATCATTTTTGAGTCATATGAACATGTCTAAGTCCCCCTAGGTGTTTTTCAATTTTTCAATTTTTTAATTTTTTCAGTGTTTTTTATTAAAATTTAATTTTTCCAAAACTTAGGCTATTTTTTAATAGTTTAATTGGAAAAATTGATTTTGTAATAAAAGTGGGCCAAATAATCAGTTTCAGTCATGTAGGTGCTCATTTTCAAGCTAAGAGCACCATGTAAACCCATGGACCCACTGTTTCCTAGTTTTGAGTGATTTTCCATCACTCAGGTCAGAAATCCCCAAAATCAATTATTGATTATTTTAGTTAATAAATTGATAAATAATGGAGCAAATCCAAAATCATAAATCAATGGATTCTCAGCCGATTTGATTGAAATCAGTCAGATCTGAAGCAGATTGACTGGATCTGACAAATCCTTGACTGAAGGAGGTGATCAAATCAGATCCAGAGTTGATCTTGAGCATCCTTTATGAGGAATTTCACCCTCCCTCTCTCCTAAACACGTTTTTGGCTCAACTAGATGATTTTTGGTGGATTCTTCAGTCATTAGGTTGAGGTGTCAGTCAGATCAGCCCCCCGATTGACAGTTGCACTCAGTGAGACTCAGATCTGGCTCAGCTAGACACAGATCAGGCATTGATGGACTCTCCATCAGTTTATTTCACTTGATTCCATGAGTAATTGCTCCCCCCTAGGGATAGATGGCCTGCAAATTGTATATATCCAGGCACAGCCTCCTCTTCCAAGCTAGTTAGAACTGGGAATGAGGTGCTGCTGCTATTGTATTGTTGTAATTCTCATTTGAAATAAAGAAAAGCTTTCGAGGCAATACGGTGTGGTGCCATTACATGTGTGGATGATTATTGCCATTGTTTTACTGAGGTAACCTGTATCTGTGGTCATTTTTTGCTATTTTCTTGTAGATCTATGGTTAAGATTGGTAATTAGCTTATTACAATCTTGATAGTAAAGGTGTTGTTCAATAAGTTTATTGACTGTCACTCACCTTTTACGCATGTTTAGAGATCTAGATTTAGCATGTCCTATAAGCTTATATGCATGTTATCTTGAATCTCTTTGTATGTACTAATCCGATCTCACAGGTTTCTTGGCAAGTTCTTTGATTTCAGCTGAGTTGCAGGTTCATACTTTGGAGAGGATGCTGATCTAGTTTTCTTCTTCATTCTCTTCAAAACATTTCAAAGGCATAGTCTCTTGGCATTCCACCTGAAAGCTCTACTGTGGATCTTCAAGGAAACCAACACTCTTTCTCTCTCTTCCTCCTTTAAAAATTATTAAACTTTCCTCAAACTGGTTACTGTAAGGTTTCTTTTTAAATATGATCTATCTCATAAATAAAATCATACATAGATATAATTATCAAGATCCCTTCAATTCTCTAGATCTTAGTTTCATTGTGCACATAAAGTTCAAATTCAAGAGATCTAGCTAAAATTGCCTTAGTTTCGCAAGTAGTTTATTGAAAAATTCATAGCTTGCTGTTAAGGTAGTTTCATTTTCTGTTCAATAATTTCAATATTCTACAATATCAGTGCTTTTAATTGGCTTCACAAACAGCAAGCCAATATCCCAAGGAAAGCTTTCTTTCCTTGGTTCCTTTTTCGTCGGTTTAGCTAGTTTAATTTCATTAATTTTTGAGATAAAGTAGGCTGACCCAAAGGCACTCTTAAAGTGCTTTGGGGAATTTGTTATTCTAATTCACTCACTGTCATTTAGCAGGTCTGACAGAGAATAAAGGAAGCTGCTGTCCAAAGTGGCTTTTGGAGCGCTCAAATCCCCCTAGGGGTCTCTCTTTTGTCACATAATTTGTAATTTTTTTATATAAACTGTAAGATCTTGGTTTCAACCTATATAAGGACCAAGAAAGATATTTTTTATCAGTGCTTTGATATTGTAACCGCTGTAATAAAATCATCCTTTGAATAGGCTCTTTCGAGCCCATTCCCCATCCCTCCTGGGGGGATTTGCGTCGGTACCATTTTCGTCGTTTTCTGCTTATTTCCTTTTACTAGAATTGATCTGATTTGCAGGGTAGTATATTTGATCTTGTTGCTAATTCCATATTCCATATCTTACTTTCAAAAGTAATCATAATACTTACCCCACGATTTCCCGAGTGACCCGAAAGGGGAAAGAGATTTGTGGTAGGATTAATCAGAAAACCATATTTGTGTAGTTGTGTTATTTTCTCATCTTTTGTTTATCAACATTTTAAAATTAACCCCTCCTTGATTCCTCGATTGAGATCCACTTGGATCGAAAGAGGTTCTTGGAGGCTTTTCTTTTAAGCAAGAACACATCTTTTAAAACTTATTAAAATTTACAAGACTCCAGTGTGTATGCTTTACACTTGGCTGCGGTTCATCCGATCAGTCAAGGTGTATCAAAAGCACTTGGGTGACTAGCATAATTAGGACTCACCTTCCCCAATTAACAAACCATCAGGTGAAAATCCAACACCTCGATCAAACCTTTACGGTGGCAAAATACCCAAAGGAAGCGGGAACCTACTGAAAAGCGACCTCGGGGCACCGATCTCTGTCACACCCTAACGGGTGCATTACGAACACAGCCCCAGAGACTCCATTTCAGCCCACATATTCCTTGCGGGTAGCCGTATAGGCTTTGTTTTGGACATACTCCAAGTACTCTCGGATATATTTGGAGTCCCCCTTTAGCCTAATTTAATCAATTCATACTTCATTTTTAACTTAAAACATACCAAGATGCAATCACAAAACATTTATTCCAAACACATGCAAGCACACTGATATCTTTTGACTCCATTTTTAAGGCACTGGTCTTTTTTGCTTCATATATATATTGTGTATCAACTTTGTGCTTTCATGTGTATCTTCGTATCTTGTCATCTTGATTGTTTATAGTTAAAATATTCAAACTCCTAAATAACTGATTCAGTACAACATTATTACACTAAGAAATCATCCTTAGTAACTTAATAGGGTCTACCCCCCTTGGCTTCGTTAGGAGTTGAGCCTAAATGGAGGAGTCAAGAACAAGGTGACAGCCTTGACTCGAGACTTGCCCCCAAGGACACACCGAGTGGCTTGAAGATTTCTGCCACATGATCCAGGTGTGTGAAAAGGCGGCAACACTTTTTGGTGCCGTTGCCGGGGATAAATATTTTTATTCCCGAGTACGACTTAGCTTAACTTTTTTCTAAACAACTAAAAAGATAAAAAAAACTTTTGATTGATCTAGTCTTTAAAAAACATAAAAATTAAAACTCGATCCATCTGTCGACTCCACTGTCTAACATCCCTTCAAGAATTTCTACCCGAAGAAACCATTGACAATTATTCAATCCTCTCCCTGATCCCGAAAGGTTTATTAGGGAAAGATTGAATAGGCAGACTTCTCGTAGAAACCTTGAGGATTTAGGAGACCAATCCATCTCAGATATCCATCACATATTTGTAGAGAGTCATGTTCACTAATCTCAAGAAATGATGGAATTTTGCAAACCCCTTGACTTTTCTCAGATAGCAGGTGCTCCTCATAACATTCCAAAAGATGCTATCAAGAAGCTCCCCCAATTCAAGGGAAATAATGCTACCACTGCCAGGACTCATCTCTGAAAGTTTGAAAGGCACCTAGTCAGTTACTGTGATGATGTTTCCTCTAACCATGAAGATATCAAAATGAAGCTCTTTGCTTTATCCTTAGAGGATGATGCTGTGGAATGGTATGAAAACCTTGGTGATGATTCATATAAAACCCTTAATGAATTCCTAGCAGGTTTTAAGAAGATATGGGGGAAAAAGAAAGAACCAAGACATTTGCTTGCTGCCCTTCATAATATAAAGAAGATGGAGAGTGAAACCATGGATGAATTTAATACTAAGTTCGGGCGTGTGGTTGCGGACCTCCCTAGAGACATCAAGCCAAGCGATGCCTCCATCTTGATATATTACATCGAAGCTTTCACTGATGATTTGAGATACTAATTAAGGGATAAAGACCCGGTCGATCTAAAAACTGCTCAAGATCTGGCCGAGAAAATAGAAAGGAATATGCAATCTTCGGGCAAGTCCAACATTCTGGGTTACACTAGGGGAAACACTTCATACAACGAAGAAAAGGGAAAATCCTTTGAATCAGAGGAAAAGACAACCTCTAAAGACCCCATGGAAAAAATTGCTAGCATGCTTGAAAAAGTGAAGACTGATCAGGACCAATTCATGACAAAACGTAAAATAGAATGGTCACATGGGAAAGAAATAATGGACCTAGGAATTTTCAGCCAAAACAGAATCAAGTGTATCAAAAGAAGTTTCCTCAGCAAGAGCCTAGGATTCCAAACTAGTTAGACTCAACTAACCTGGTAGAAGAAGTAATTCCATGGTGTAGACCTTGTGAGCAATTCCACCCAGAAAGCACTTGTTATGTTGCGAATCATGTCATGGAACATGGACTTCCCGAGGTTAGTAATCAGGAAACAAATTCAAGCGAGCCTGATCATATATACATGGTAGGCCAGGCCTACCCTTTGTCACCATCCAAATAGTACAAGCCTAAGGATGAAACCATTGCAGAATCTTATAGTGAAACTTATGATGAAAACTGTAATATACATGATGGGACTCCTATGTGTTCTCCTTATAATGATGACAGTCTGGAAGGTCTACTACCTTGTGACCTTTTCTCTGAAGAAGATGAGTATGAAAATGAGGACAAGTATAGCTTGGAGCATGATACAAGTGACGAAGACTCCCTTATCCCCGACAAAGATGTTGATGTGGAGTCCTGGACATTCATGGAAAATCCAGTCTATGACATGAATAAAGAGGAAAATAATGAACCATAAACTTTTGATGGTTTTGTTGATTTTTCTGTCTATGATATATCTAAAGAAGAGAGCATGGACCATGTGGCCTTGGGAAACTTTGATATGAAAAAGGAGCATGCAGTTTATGCACATTATCAGTCTGATACATATATCAATATCAGTAATGAAGACAAAGAGAACTCAATATCGGAACCTGATATCAGCAATGGGGAATCCATCACATTTAGCATAGATGATGGTGATGACTATTGGGATTTTTGTGGATATCTTTTTAAGAATCCTATCTATGCTATACCCAGTGAGGGGAGTGTCTATTTAGAGATTTGTGGAAGTCCAATCTACTATAATTCCATAGAGGGAAGCATGAATCTGGAGACCTTGGAAAATCCTAGTATGGAAAAGTAGCATTCAAAACTCTTATATGATCATTCAGAGTCATATCATGCAGAGCCGCACGAGGGTATCAGTAATGAAGATATGGAGAAGAAGTTTTGTGAAAAGATGGATGTGATGCAGTTATTAGAATATCAATCTCAACTATCATCTTCACATATAGAGTTTTCTCATGACTTGGAGCTGCTTGGGGCTGATACAGTGAATTATCATCCGGTAAGCCTTGATGATCAGTATGATGGTGTAGTCAATCTGCCTCATCATTCCAATTTGTACATCAACCCTATCCAGTCTTGGATAGAAGCAGCCTGCGCAAGCACTTACCAGTTTGGGAGGAAGTTTGACTACATTATTCATGCCTATGATTTCCCATCCATCCCGCCCCTTCTGGATCATCACGCAGGTTTGCATTTTCTGAATAAAGTATCCTTACTTTGGCTGGTAACCAAAGACAAGAAAAAAAAAATTATGTTAATAAAATGCTTAGGTGGTTACATTGGATTTCTGATTACACTTAACCCTTTTTATATCATGCTTAGAGTAGGAAAATAAGCTCTTTGAAAGAGAGCATTTACTTTCTGCATTTCTATTTTTAGCTATAATAAAACTTTGCTTCTTTTAGTTAGTTACATCTATTTTGTTTAAATAAATTAGCTTAATGGTTCATTTGGTTTTTCATAAAACTTGTGCTAGTGAGGTTTTTCTTGTCAAGTTGAGATGTTTTTGCAGGGTATATAAACCAGAGATTCTGGTGTTCTCGTATCCTCTTCTTGCCTTAAAGACCAGATTGAGCACACGTGCCATAGTTGGAGCCAGAATGTTACCACCTAACTTGTACTTAGTGGTTTTTATCAAGTGAGCCCGGTGAACCGGACAGGGCTAACTTGTTCGGACTTCAAAAAGACCTTTGGAAGTACTTCTGGGAAGTGCTTGTTGTACTATATCACATGTTCATACCCCATGAGGGAATTGTAATAAATTTTCTAGCATGATAGTGTCTGTAAAAGACTCAGTCTCTTAGACTTTATTTGTCAATCCGATCAGCCCAGGGAGTTTTTTCCCTTGGTTATTATTGGTTGTTGAACAAACGACTGATAATTTCTAAGTTTTTCACTCCATACCTCCAAAGTTGGGGTGGTCGGCTTGGAATATAGGCCTATTAAGGTTATTAGAGTCTATGTGTCAATGTATAAACATGCTAGACATCGTTTTTGAGTCATATGAACATGTCTAAGTCCCCCTAGGTGTTTTTCAATTTTTC
>LPNX010632230.1:4005-46505 GCA_001517045.1 Pseudotsuga menziesii
TAAAAGATCAGAGCTAATGACGAGTTTATCAAATTTGTGTGTGAAGAGCCAAGTTTGAGTATGTTGAGAACAACTTCTAGCAAATGGAAAAGATAAACCTAGCAAAGGTAACCATGTGACTGTCCAAACATATCTGAATTTCAAGGCCAGTCAAAGGTAACCATGTGACTGTCCAAAGGACACTTTCCAGGCCTAGTAAAACTCAGTGGTTGATAACTGTAATGCATTCAACTTTGTTCCAGGAGCTGCTCAAACAGTTTTTTAGGATTAGGTACTCTAGTGTCAAATTGGAAAATGCCTCATATCCCATGGAAATTCCATCTTCAAAACCATGTTGTATGGACTTATATAAAAACAGCTGGTTTGGGCATTTATTACTAGTTCTGTACGGAACCAGTCGGTTCAGGTATAAAACGGCATGTTCGGTACATAATTGGCCATCTTTGGTTAGAAACACTGAACTGAACCTAAGAAATCCTAAAACCGGTTGGTCCGGCCAGTTTTATTGGTTCTGGTCTGGTTCCAATAACATTGATACCAACCGTTTGAAGTAGATGGGTAACCTCTCTAACCTAGCAACAATATTGAGATGAAGTATTGGTAACTTAATTTCGTTTCCTTTATTTTATCCATGGGAGGTTGTTTATGAATGTATTATTTCTCTATGCTTGGTTAAATCATAAATGCACACACATTTCATTAAGGGTAATCATAATCTCTGTACCTGTTGGAGTTCATTAACTCTTGTGATCTTTCTAGTTATATTTCTGCAGTTTGGCACAGTAAGGAAGGGTTTGTTGTAGCTTGTATGTTTCAGCCTCAATTGCCATTATTACTTATTAAGATAGACTCCAATTGAACCTTGATTTCACCCCTTTTGCCCAGTGCTAAGACACTAGTCTTTGGTTGACTTATCCATTTTATTTTTTAAACTCATCATACTATTTTTCTAGGATATCTCTTATTTATCTTGAATTCCGTTTACTAAGTTCTAGTAATATTATTCTAGGGAAGCCTCCTTTGAGTTGGAGAAGGGCTAGCCTAAAGTCTAAAGAGGGTTTATGAGGTGACATTGGCAACACCTCTTAGTTCGACCAAGGGCTCACTTGAACTTTAGGACTTTATTTCGGGAAGTGATTGTTTGAGAGGTGACAAATCCAACCATTAGACATAAAAAATACAGAGTGTGCCCATGTATATAGCATATAAGGGTGAATATAACAAAATGCACTTGATGTTTCAATGAAAACAAAAAGATTGAGGCCTAAATGGCCTCTAAACTCTCAGGTCTAAAAATCATAATACTATTATCAAATGAGTACACTCATTTGATGAATCACTGAATAGTTTGTCTCAAGCGAATCCAAGAATCTGAAGTTTGTTTTTTCTTGATGAGTGGCTTCAACAATTGCTGCCATTTAAAGTATTTTAGTTAGTTGGCATGGGCACTATTGAGCAGCTTATTCCACTTGTATTTTTCAATTTTAGAATCACCCAAATCGAAGCCGAAAGTGTGCAGGAGGAATGGCTAGAGGGTCATGTTTTGAATATATGCCTAAATTCTGGAAAAGTTGTTGCATACCAAATGTTGAAAAACACCCCAATTTTTATCTTCTCAATGTGAGGTCTGATGGGTGTGATTCACTGGCCTTTCTAAATTGGGGGTCCCACTTTAACTTCTAATGCAAATTGAAGCTAAATTTCAGATGAAAGTAAATATAAATAATGTAAATGTCAACATTAAATTTGATTAAAAGTTAAATGACAATTCCAAAAAGGAGGATGATTTAGTTTTTATGTGTTTTTTTGGGACTCCTTGCCATTTAACTGTGTTTTTTTTGGAACATGCCTTGTTCAGGCTGAAAGGTAGGCTTGAGTTTTGGGGCATGTTTCCGAATCATGAAACACTGGCCAGAGCATTCTGGGGTGTCTGGCGTGGAAGCCGGATCAGGGCAGTTACCAGAATCATCAGCATGAGGTATTGCCATCTTTTCTCTGTTACCACCATCTCCCACTGTAATGTAAACAGGAGCACATGGATCCAATGTGTAGTTAAAGACTCGGTTCGATCTCTCATATGCATGAACCTGCAAGCAACAGGAATAACCCAGATTATTTGTCATTCTTCCTCTTACCACAATTACTTATACACCCCCTAGATATTGTTGCATGTAGTTCTGCTACAGACCTAATCAAAGCAGAAGAAATAAGGTCAAAATCATGAAACACCATTAAGCAGATTTATTGGATATTTCTTTAGTTAGTTACTCACATGGCCATTGAATACAACATCAACACCATATCTGTACAGTAGATCCTCCATTTCCTGTTTCATGCATTCAGCCTCACGATAATGGGCTTTATAACTGTTGTACCAAGGTGGTTCCAAGTAGCAACAAGCCAAGGAGTCATGCTCCTGTCAACATCTGCTAAATCATGCTCCAGCCATCTATATTGTTCCCCTGTGAACAAGGAGACAAATTATCATTAATATCAAAACTGAGCCTAGATTTTATGCCCAAAAGCCTGTTGTAATATCTACAACAAAGTAATTATGTTTCTGACCTACACTAAAACCAATGTTAGGATTCTTTCTCATGCTGTTACCATCTGAAAACACCTGTAAAACTTCCTACTGTGCTCATCAAATAGTATATACTCTAAGCCAGAAGAAATTGTTAGACCTGTTTTATTGTAATCTATGTATCCTCCAAGCATGACGAAATGGATGCCTCCAGCATTGAAGGAGTAATAGAAGGTGCTACTGGATCCACTCTCTTGACTTGGAAATGCAAATCTTGCACTGTAAGCCGCAAATGACTTATTTCCAACTTGCTGTTTGATTTCATGATTGCCCTCCACAACCATGATGGGAACTCGTGAGATCAAGGGTTCCATAAACTTGTAGGAACATCAGGCCCAATTAGATCAAAGCTGTAACTAACATCTGTAATTAATTAGCAGGGACAAAAATAATTGTAGGATAGTGGAAAGTTTTTTTAATAAATTTATTTTGCAACTTTAGGATGCCTGGGAATTAAGAACACTAACCATGATAATTTAGGAGAAATTTCCTTGTGTGGCATTCTTTTTACAACCAGAGGATGATTTGGGTGTCTCATTCTTGCCGATTTAGGTGTCTCATTCTTAATTTCTTGATATTTACGTCAGAAGGTTCTAGCAGAGATGTATCTCGAATGCCCCTCTGTATTCGCTGGAGGTACACAATCTTCTGATATATATCCATAAATTGTTGTTTTGGGCTTTAGCAAGGGTGCATATTTAAAATCTTACTTAGGAATTTTAGAAGTAAGAACACTGGAGGGGATCTGACAGACTTTTCAGATGTTCATGAGCAACAACAAAGGTTGAATCTGGAACATCATGATATTCAGAGTGGAACATCATTTGATTTGGCTATGCAATGGCAGTGCTCTGTGCATGTGGTGATCTTTGTTCAGTATCATCCTTCAGCCCAACTATGCGCCATTTTAACCTTGTAGGTATTAGCTTTGGATATTTTAGTTTATCAACTTGCTTACTACATCTTTCCTCTGTTGTGCATATTTCCTTCTAGTAGATGCTGCTTTAAATTAAGGTGCATGCTGCAAATGGATATTGACTAAAAGCAAGACAGCTTTACCTTATCAACATTTACAAGTGTGGCTCAATCTAGTTATACTGTCTACTTCTTTTGATAATCATTTCCACCATCCAAGCATATTCTGAATTTAGAACTCTCATTTTGATTGCATTTATTGGTTTAATTGCACATTGCAAGTAATTTGTACATGTAGTTGTTGTGCTGCAGCTCCTAACCATTATTTTATCAATACAGCAACTAGAATTACTATGTTAGAGTGAGGGCCTCGGTAAACACACAGGTGGAAAATACTTATCTATAGCCCAAACAACAGTAGCATGGGCTGTGGTTGGTACAAATATGTCTCAGCAATCCTCTGCCAGTATGGATCAGCTGCCACAACAAACTCATGTTGCACAACAAATTTGGTGGGATAAACTTAGAATTCAAGGGTTCCAACAGGGTTCCAATATTTCATAGGAGTTATAGTTCCTACTGCTTCCCTTTTCCAACACTTCTGTGTTGTAGCTATAGGAAATCTCCTACAGACCAACAAAGTACCACTTCAAGTGTACTCACATCACGCCTTGAAACTCATGCTTATGATTCTTGGCAGGGTGGAGCAAACAGGCTCACATTCTTGCAGACAACAGATGTCGCATCCAGTAATCAACCCCTGTGAAGAATGAAAAGCCATGAGAAGAACTTCCAAATGAAATAGGGATGGAAGACTTGCACAAACTTCTTGGATATTTAAGCACCCTGAATATGTAGCTTTCACTTTCTCAACAATAAAACCAGCGTAGCCTTTGCAGATTTTGAGTCTTAAGGAGTCATCTCCCAAACTGGACCCTGTGGATGTCCTTATAATAAGAATGCGAGCTACAAGAACAAGAGCATCATCAGTATAAGCAAACCTCCCATCCCTAGTTGAATGGTTCCATGATCACAACATTGTATGTTTTATCTAATCCAATTTAGAGTGCGAGCTTATGTTGATATAGAGGATGTGTTCAGTGGGATTTTGTGCAGTACCCTATCCATTGTATGGAGTCTGTGCTAGAAATTTGAAAATGTTTGTCCATAAAAAACTTGTGAAAGGTAATTGATTGATGTGTTTATTAGCATAAATTATGTCACATTTCCTGAACTGTGTCTTAACTAGTCAAAATTATGCTAAAATTATCTAATACTAAATTGAATTTTAAGGAGGATAATCAACATGACAATTAACAAACCTTAGAGACAATTTACATGAGCAGCAGAGGGTAAGGAAGAAACACAATTAACAAACCTCCCACATGCTTTCTCTTGAAATGTAATGTACTTTAAGGGCCTCACAGCTGAAGGATATGGAAAAGATGACAAGATAGGCACTCATGGCTAAGTAAAGTCCTGCAATTTTTGGAACAAAACTTGATTTGAATGTTTAATGGCACTTGGTTGAGTCCAAAGACAATAGAAGCTTGGATCAAGCTCCATTGGATGCCTCACATTCAGAGATGTAAACAATGTTTACTGTGGGGAAGGCTTTTATTCCTTTCTCTTTAAGCATGAGGATAAAGAGAGTATTTCATGGGAAGACCCATGTTTATAGGAACATAGGGAGTGCTCAACTCCTTCTATGGGTACAATAACATAATAGATGGTGTTGAGGATTCTCTCTTGCCAGATTAGTTGTCTCATTATTATATGTTGAAACTTTTGACAGTTCTCTTACCACTGAAATATAGGGAGAGTTGTTCCTATCTGATACCATGCTTCATTCCAACCATTCCACTGTAACAATATAGTATGTTAATGTACTTTTAAGCATGTTTTTCAAGCTTTCATTTTGTTGTAGGATTTTACACCCCGAGTTATATCTTTGCTATACATGTTTTCTCTAAATTTCAGAACATGTTTTAGCATTTTAGAGTACTAGAGAAATTCTGTCACATTTTGTGGTTTTAGTGAACAAAATCAATGCTGATATCTGCAGGTTAATGATGGTAATTACGATCAGGCCATCACTATCTTTAACCAGGCAAGTCATTTTCTTATGTTTGGTTTCCAAGATTAGGAGACACTCCGGTTTTAACTTAATTTTTTTATTTGTGGATGTCATGTATCTATTTATGTGACATATAGATACTTAGGGATAATCCAATTTCTCATGAGGCACTCATTGGAAGAGGAACTGCATATGCATTCCAGAGAATACTTGAAATAGCAGTTACATATTTTTCAAAGGTGGACAAACCTCATGTATCTTCCTGTATTTAGATGTTGTTAGGGTGCATACATGCTCACTGATCCTTTTTATGGGAATCATATTCACCAATTTTTGGCCTTATTTTTGGAAGGAAATACAATCAAATCCCTCAACTAGAGAAGCATGGAAGCGGCGTGGAAACGCAAGGGAAGCTTTAGGAGAAGTCTAGAGGTATATAAAATTTCTGTTATTTTTATTGCTAGCTAATTTCTAAGTTCTAACTTTGAACATGCCATATGTCTCTCAGCCATTCAAATTCATTTGTCATTTTCCATATATTAACCTGTCAGTATTATGATTGAAAGCATAGATGGATAAGGTGCATTTTGCACTTGTTCGGAAGGAGAAAAAAATTTCATGATAAAAATGCCTTTGAAACTAATGTTTGAAATTGCAATTGATATGCAACATACTCAGAATAGTGGCACTTATGTTGCAATGCAAAATTTACCTTCGATTGTCATTTTTAATTTTCATTTAATTTGAGACTGAATAACATTTTACTTTCCTAATCCCACTTCATTGTGATAATAAAGACAAATACTATTGATCTTTCAGATGATTAGGATCTTTCTAACTTACCTAACTTTGAAGGACTAAATGCTCATCGCTCTACTTATCAGTAAAGCTACTTCTGTACAATCTAAATTAGTTTAGGGACAGAGAAATCACAAACAAATTTTGTTATATACTTCAATTTGCTACACTCTAGTTGAAAATGAACAGCATCGGACAAAGGCACAAATCATACCTCTTATGCTTAAAGTTCTATAGGACAATTACCTTTGACTATTCTTCTAGGTAATAGATTCAACTTTTCAGTAGATTTCTTTAAGATCCTCTGGGAGGAACAAAGCTCCTTGTGAGATTGGCTTGAAGGTGGTCAAATCAAATGCATGATGCTATAGAAGATACTACTATGGTGGTCAAATCAAATGCATGATTTTTTCAAATGCATTTGAAGAATGAAAAGCCATGAGAAGAACTTCCAAATGAAATAGGGATGGAAGACTTGCACAAACTTCTTGGATATTTAAGCACCCTGAATATGTAGCTTTCACTTTCTCAACAATAAAACCAGCGTAGCCTTTGCAGATTTTGAGTCTTAAGGAGTCATCTCCCAAACTGGACCCTGTGGATGTCCTTATAATAAGAATGTGAGCTACAAGAACAAGAGCATCATTAGTATAAGCAAACCTCCCATCCTCTACCTTCAGAACTTGATTTACTAGGTGTTCTTCAAGTTCGATGGATAAGGAACGCCTCATAACAAGTTCACACACTTCTCCTACTGCTGTTCACACACAAGATTGATTAATAGAGGCTGTTACATGCTCAATTTTTTTGGCTTTTTGCTTCTTCATAGTTGTATGAGACTGTTTTGGGGTTGAAAAGTGCCCATTATCCATGTAGGTGTGCCCAGGACTGCTATAGGTGACTGATTATGCTCATGACAGTCCATATTTTTTAAGATCCATGGTTGTTACTCATGAAAGTATCCCAAAGAAGTGCCCATATTTGTTGTAGGTGACTGTGTTTTACCACTTTTAGGGCCGTTGTGTGAAAATATGCCTCAAAATTCCCATTTGAAGGTTGTTTTACGGATAATAAGTGTACAAACCAAGGTTAAACAAACTTGATGTTTATTGATTATTTTAGATTCATTATACTGTTGTTTTGATGCAAATTGCTACTCCATTGTTTATCTCACAGAGGCTACCATCGTTGAGTATTTAAGGACAATTTTACTGCAGAACTTCTCATTCATGCCTAGGTTTCACTAAATAATGCTGAGGAATGTTGATATAATGGCGCAGGTTGCATTTTGAAGGCTTAGGTATGCCTAGGACTGCCATCTAGGGTTTGAAAGATTTGTTCTGGGTGTTGTGCCAGTTGACCAAGCAATGTTTCTCAGTGAGCGTGTTCATGCCATTTCTGCAATGTCTGTAAATGAAACATTGGTATTAACACAAGGCAGGATTGAACATTTCTTCTGACTACGGGCATTGGGTGTACAATAAACCCAATTATTGCAAGATTAAATTTTTTTCATATAATATGCATTCAAGTACCAGCAGGAAATACATTAACTTCTGCATTTCTGCCCCATTTTTTTACTAGTTGGTATTATGAACTTGATCCTTCTTTTTTTTGCAGGAAGTATTACTGCATATTCTATAGTTGGAAGTTGATACCTCATTATTAATTGCAGTGCACGGTAATTATGGTGTACATTTGCTCTCTGTCAACTCATATGTGATTATTAGTATAGTGTGGTGTATTTTGCTTTAGTTTTAGTGTTTCATTTTAATAATTTTTATTTTTGATGTTGTTTCCTTCATCTACCGTTATAATCTAGAGTCTTTATATATATAATTCTAGAGTCTACTTCATTTACATATCTGGGACTAATGTAAATATTGATGCACGATTGCATACTTATTTGTAAATGCATATTTGATTGAATAAATTGTGTAAAACGTAGTCTAAAACATTTTGTTTGCATTTGTACAGGCTAGGAAAGCAGCAAAACATTCCAGGCATGCCCCTAATCGGGACTTGGGGACTATTTTAGGGATCAACAATGCTGAGTCATTTAATTACAAAAGCTTAGAGCAGAGTACCCCTGTACAGAAACTTGTTTTGCATCCCCGTTTGAAAAAACACATGAAATCACACCAGGTTGATGGATTTAACTTTTTGCAAAAGAACCTTATAGCTGAAGAACCTGGTGGCTGCATTTTGGCACATGCAACAGGAACAGGGAAGACATTCCTTATGATTAGCTTTATTCAAAGTTTTTTGACTAAGTACCCAGAGGAAAGGCCACTGATTGTAGCACCCAAAAGCATTTTGGGTTCATGGATTAAAGAGTTTAAAAAATGGGGAGTGGAGGAGATCCCTGTTTATAACCTATATGATGTAACCAATAAGGCAGAAACGTTGAGATGCAACCAGCTTCAGACGTTGAGAGAATGGAAAGAAAAGAAGAGTATTCTCCTTGTAAGTTATTCACAGTTCTCAAGTATAGTCTGTGAAAAATCAGAAAATCAAATGACACAATCTTGCCAACAAATTCTACTTGAGGGACCAGGACTGTTGGTTTTAAATGAAGGCCATTTCCCATGCAACAAGGACACCAACATACTCCATGCTCTTTCCCAAATACATACAAGGAGACGGGTGTTATTGTCAGGCACCCTCTTTCAGAACAATTTTAAAGAGCTCTTCAATCTTTTGAGGCTGGTGAGGCCTAATATTTTAGATTTGAACTCTTTTCAAGCCTTCTTCAGCCGGTTGATCAATATCATTACTGCAACTGAGAGGCATCCAAAATTAATGTACAGGGGGCATGTTCAAGATACAGTTGAGAGAATCAGGTCCCTGTGTTTTCTTTGCTCACAATTCCTCTAAACTTTGTCAGAGTTCCAAGTACAGACTCTATAAGCTTAAAGCTAGCATATGTTCTTAAGATTTCTCAGATTTCCAGCGTTGTTATGTTTTCAAATCTAAGAGAATCTCACTGTAGATTTGACCTTCAAATATGTCTTTGCAGATAATCCAGGTAATTTTTTTTTTTTAAATTTCAAATACCGTCGCTTAAGTGACGGCTGCAAGTATTTTTTTTTTTTTAAATTTCACCAACCGTGGATACAGTGACAGCAAGGCGTGGCTATAGCGACGGAAAGGCGTGCCTATATCGACGGAATGGCGTGGCTATAGCGACGTCTTGGATTTGCATTTTAAAAAACCTTATACGGAGCGTGGCTATAGCGACAGAAAGGCGTGCCTATAGCGACGGAAAGGCGTGCCTATAGCGACGTCTTGGATTTGCATTTTTTTAAAAACCTTATACGGAGCGTGGCTATAGCGACGGAAAGGTGTGGCTATAGCGACGTCTTGGATTTGCATTTTTTTTTAAACCTTATACAGAGCGTGGCTATAGTGACGGAAAGGCGTGGCTATAGCGACGGCAAGGCGTGGATACAGAGACGGCCAGGCGTGGATATAGCGACGGCTTAGACATCTAACGAAATATAGAACATTGTCGCTCTTGCGACGCAAATTAGGGGTCGTCTCTATTGCGACGGAATAGTTTCCACGGAACAAAAAACACTTAGACGTGGCAATATCCACGCTTTTCCGTGGATATTGCCACGTTTTGCCGTGGCAAAATTGATCACTTGTACTAGTGTGTCTCCACAATTTATTTATTAATAATAAAATATTCTAAATTACATTCCACTTCTGTTGACTCTGCTGAGTCATCAGTTCCTACTTAGCATTAAATTTAACATAATGTCTCAGGAATATAATTAAAACAATTAACATTATTTTACAAAATTGGGGTATGTGACATACACACCCCCTTAAAATGTAACATCATCATCGATGTTACTTATTCTTCATCCTCTGCAACCTCCTGGAACATATTTGGGTATGCCTCCCGCATCTTACTTTCCAGTTCCCAAGTAGCCTCTTCAGGACTAAGGTGCTTCCATTGCACCTTCACCTGTCCAATGGTGCGATTCCGCAGAGTAATTTCCCTCCTCCAGAGGATACAGTCCAGTTCCACCAGAATTTCTCCTTCCGGTTCCACCTATACAACTTTCCAATCCACCACATGAGTAGCATCATGAACATACTTTTTCAAAACAGAGATATGAAAAACATTATGCACCGTCAAATTAGGTGGTAACGCTAGCTGATATGCAACTTGACCAGTTCTAGATAAAATTTCAAACGGACCACAGTAACGTGGTGCTAGTTTTTCACAACTCCCCAACCTTAGGGAGCTTTTCTTTGGTCGTACCTTTATAAACACGTGCTCGCCTACCTGGAACTCTTTGGGAGTTCTTTTTAAATCTGCTTGGCTCTTTTGCCGATCCTGAGCCACCTTCAAATTTTCTTGCACTTGTTTCACAATCTCTTCCATTTCTTTTAATAATTCTGGTCCTAACACCAATCTATCTACTGGATTATTCCAGGAGATAGGAGTGTTTCATTTACGTCCATACAAAATTTCAAAGGGACTAAACTTAGCTGATGACTGGTAGTTATTATTATATGTAAACTCTGCTAAATGCAAGTAGTCTTCCCACTTACTTGGTTGATCTTTAACATACATCCTTAACAAATCTTCCAGCACCTGATTCACTCTTTCAGTCTGTCCATCTGTATAAGGATGGAAGGAGGTGCTGAAATTCAATGTTGTGTTTAATCCTTTAAACAAGGATTTCCAAAAATTCCCTGTGAATTTAGGATCTCTGTTTGAAATGATAACCTTCGGTACTCCATGTAACCGAAAAATTTGCTTTAAGAATATGTCAGCTATGTTAGCAGCCTTGTAAGTAGTTTTAACAGGAATGAAATGTGTTTCTTTGCTTAATTTATCTACTACCACCATAATTGAGTCATTCTGATTCTGATTTCTGGGCAATCCAGTAATAAAATCTAAGCTGATTACTTCCCATTTCCAACTAGGAATAGGCAAAGGTTGCAGTAAACCAGCTGGATGTTGGTGTTTGGTTTTCACTTGTTGACAATCCAAACATCTAGCTATGTATTCGGCTACTTCAGATTTCATATTAGGCCAGAAATATTCTTTTCTTAGCATAGTTACAGTCTTTTGGTAACCTAGATGCCCTGAGTAAGGTGTTTTATGAACTTCGTCCAGAATCAGCAACTTAATCTTAGGCACATTAGGCACATACAGTTTGTCCTTAAACAATAAAAATCCATCTTTATTTAGACTATAAGCTCTTATTAAGCTTTCTGTAGGTTCTTCTTTAGCTGTAATTTGTAATTTTTGATAAATTTCATCCTGTTTTACCCCTTCTATAAGATGTTCATTTAAATTAGAAGCATAAGTGCTGATTGCTGCTGTAAAGTTCAGCTTTGCATTTCTGCTTAAAGCATCAGCCACCTTATTTTCCTTGCCCTTTATGTGTTGGATTTCAAAATCATATTCACTCAAGAAGGCTAACCACCTTGCTTGTCTTGCATTTAAGTTTGGCTGATCTAAAAGGTATTTCAAACCTTTATTATCAGTCATTAAAGTAAACTTTCTTCCTATTAAATTATGTCGCCACATTTTTAAGGCATGTATAACAGCCGCAAGTTCTAAATCATAAGTCACGTAATTCTTTTCATGGATTTTTAACTTCCTAGACTCATAGGCAATGACATGCCCGTCTTGAGTCAGCACACCGCCTAAACCATTATTACAGGCATTTGTGCATACCACAAAATCCTTATTAGGATGTGCTATTCTTAGAACAGGCACACTTGTTAATAAGGTTTTTAATTTCTTAAAACTTTCTTCACATTTTAAGTTCCAATCAAATTTCTTGCCTTTCTTTTGCAAGGAAGTGATCGGATTAGCTATTTTTGAAAAGCCTTCAATAAATCTCTGGTAATAACCGGTAATTCCCATAAATTACCTAACATCTGTTACGTCTTTTGGAACTAGCCAATCTTCGATTGCCCGAATCTTTTCAGGATCGACTGAAATCCCTTCCTTAGTCACTACGTGACCTAAGTACTGGGTTTCATCCTTAAAGAAGTCACACTTACTAAACTTTTCGAAGAGTTGTTTCTCTCGCAACTCTTGTAAAACTATCCTCGGGTGTTCTTTATGTTCCGCTTCATTTTTAGAGTAAATTAAGATGTCATCGATAAACACGACAACAAATTTATCCAAGTATTTATGCATTATATTATTCATTAAGCACATAAAGACAGCTGGGGCGTTGGTAAGCCCAAATAGCATTACGACAAATTCGTAATGTCCATACCTTGTTCTGAAGGCTGTCTTGAAGATGTCCCCATCTTTAATTCTTACCTGATGATATCCGGATCTAAGGTCTATCTTTGAGAACACCGTAGCTCCACGTAGCTGATCAAACAGATCATCTATGCGGGGCAACGGATATCTGTTTTTAATAGTCATCTTGTTTAGTTTACGGTAGTCTATGCATAATCGCATAGTTCCATCTTTCTTTTTGACAAAGATGACTGGTGCTCCCCAAGGGGACACACTAGGTTGAATATACTTCTTATCTATTAATTATTTTAACTGTGATTTTAGCTCATTAAGTTCTAAAATATTCATACGATACGGAGCTTTTGAGCTAGGTACAGCACCTGGCACCAGCTCAATAGTGAAATCTAGTTCCCTCCTAGGAGGTAATCCTGGAATTTCCTCTAGAAAAACATCAGTAAATTCATTTAAAACAGGAATGTCTTCTATTTTTAACTTATCTTTTTCAGACTTACTTGCCTCATCTGTAATGGTTACAACATAGGCTTTACACCCTTTCCTGACTACTCTTTTAAGTTGTAAAGCAGAAATCTGCCTAATTACAGTTTTCCTAGGAATACCTTTAACCGTTACTAGTTGTTCATTACTATTTACGCACGTAAAGGTTTTATCGTAACAGTTTAAAACTACCTTATGCTGCTCTAACCAATCCATACCAATCAGTAAATCATACAAGCCAAGTGGTAAAACATTAAGCTTAACTGTAGTTTTAAAATCATCCATAAGTAAAGCACATTCTTTCACATAACAGGTTACTTTCCTTTTTGCCCCAGTGGCTAATTGAACTAACCAGGAATTATCAAACTTATCAATAGACAATTTACACTTTTCCACTATTTGAGGTGCAATGTAGCTAAGACTAGCTCCTGGATCAGTTAAAATGGTTACAGGGGTTTGATTAACCATACCTTCCACTTCCACCATGGAAGTCTGATAGTCATCTTGGCGGTTCTCCAATGCTGCATTTATTCGGGGCATAGTCCTCGTAAATTCTCCAACGGTCATTTCCTCTTGCACAGTGTGAAAATTGCTGACTGACTTTTTCCGGTTTGGGCAGACTGAGGCATAGTGCGGGCCATTAAATTCCCAGCACTTAACAGGATCCTTTCGTTCAAAATTCTTAGTGAAATTCCCATGATTGTTTGCAGTCTCCTTGCCCTTAAAGTTATTGGAATTATTAGAAGCACCATTTCTATTTCCATGGAAATTATTACTGTTAGAATAATTTATGTTCTTATTATTCTTGAAATTCTTCTGGGGTACAAATTCTTTCTTTTTAAACTCAGGATGATTACTGTTCTTTTTAGCCTTCCAATTGGCTATACCTTCTTTCTTCTTGTTCTGTTCAAAACAGAAATTTTCCTTCCTCATGGCTTCTTCCAGAGTTCTTGGGTTATCGTACTCAATTCTGTCCTTGATGTGGTATGGTAGACAACTGAGAAACTGCTGCACTTTAGGTTTCTCATCTACTAAGTAAGGTACATATCTCAACAAGCTTAAGAATTTACTGTTTAAATCCCTCATAGTCATCGAGCCTAACTTCAATTCATAAAATTCTTTAGCTCTCTCTTCATAATATTGTTCGGACAGAAATTTCTTTTTGAAGTACATTTTAAAGGTACTCCAATTAACTTCTTTTTCCTTGATATCCTTGACTCTTTTCAGATCTTGCCACCATATCTCTGCTTTTCCAGAGAGATTATAGATTTCCATTTTTGCCTTCAGCTGATTTGAATAGTTGTATATCTAAAAATACTTCCTCATCTCGGATAACCAGGACTCTGCTTCTTCCCCTTTTTCGGTCTCTCCATTGAAAGTTGGGGGCTTTATTTTTTTAAACTCCCCAGAAATCTCTTCATATGGTCTATACTTCTTCTTTCTGTCATACAACTCAGCCTCACTACTGTCACTAGTAGTGTGGTAGCTTTGTTGTTCCCTGAAACCTTCAGATGATGAACTGCTTTCAGCTTTTTCCAGCTTCATCCTTTTAGATCCCTTCTGATGGCTAGCTTCCTCAGATTTAGATCTTTTGCTCCTCCCTTCAGTCTGGAATTTTTCCATCAAAATCTGGTTCAACTCCTCCTGAGTCTTCAAAATCCTCTCATTGTCCTTCTTGACTGATTCCATTTCAGTCTTCAAATCCTTTATAGTCTGCATCAACTCTGAGGAGTGAGCAGTTACCTCTTCTAACATAGGTTCTCTGGATAATTGTCTTGTCTCGTTGTTTGGAGGCTCCTCTTGAGCGTATTCTCCTAGCTTCTCCATACCTGCCTGTTAGATTCAGAAAAAGAAATTTTCTGTTCTTTACATAAAACATAATATAGGTTAGTATATTATTTTACTGTTCTATGAAAACTAGTTGGGCCGCATCAAGGCCTAGTATTTGAACCATGCTCTAATACCACATGTCAAACCCCAAATTTTCCGAAAAATTTAAAAAAAAATTAAATGCATATAATTTCAATAAATGCAGTCACTAACTGTTTGATTAGTTATATGTTACTAGATTCATATATGAATGATCTCTTGATTATGCTTAACTTTATAGAATAGATTTCTTCCAGTTACTGATTGGTTTTCTGTTTGCGACCACAAGGTGGGACTACCATGAAAAACTGGGCTTACTTAGCTTCCGAGCTAACGCAGAAGTTTTCCTTCTCTTACAGATATACAGGTAAGATATAGGTTTTTCCCTTTGTTTTCTTTTCAAGGAAATAGCTTAAACAAACAACATTTTTTGGCAAGATTTTTGATATTATGTTTATCCTTCATTACAGGGTTGGTCTTCTCCTCTTGACATGGAAGGTGCGAGACTTCAACAGCTAGCTACTTCTGGTAAGACTGGTTTTATCCATGGCGTTCTCCTCCTTGCTGGTCCTTTAGGGCATTCATGGGTATGGATTCATGGTATGTAACCCTAGTGGTTACTTTGGTTCAGTTAGTGAACCTAAACGCTGTTAAAAGAGTTTCAACTCTTCGTTTAGCAGGGGATCTTGGGTGAAGCCGAGAGTGTGGGTTTTGGGTCTTTATTTGATTACTGTGTAAAGCATGCATAAATATATATTGTTGTTTGTATAGGCTGAAGCTTTATTTTGTAAATTATGTTGGTAGCCGTGAGGTACAAAGGAGATAAAACTCCATCCTTTTGATGAACCTCAGTACATACTTTTAATTTTGACAGGATTTACCCTGAGCTTGGAGTTTTAAGCTATCCATACAATTTTTCTTGAATTAATATTTTGTTACTGTACAGTTTTTAAAACAATATAATGTGTAGACTCGGCTTATTGAGCCTATCTGAGTTCGATACCTCCGATTCCTATAAAATTGATAAATACCTAATTTAATCTCTGCAAATTATTTATGGTATTAGTTGGTAGGGTTTTTCCTGTATATTAATAATATATTGGGTTAATTAATTACTCAAAGAATTTTATAAATCATTATAATGGTTATACTTTGTAAATTCTAAAGTCTGAATGTTTTTAATGACATTCTTTAAGTCACTGATAGTGTAACCTTGGTTACAGGTTTTATATTAAATTTATGTTTATTAATAATAGGTTAAATATTACTGTGATTTCCAAATAATATTATTTCTATACAGTAGATAATAAAGCAGTAATTATTACTTATTACAATAATAAAGTTACCCTACCTGGAATGCTTATTACCTTCACTGCTAGCTCTATTTAGGTTCTTTTATAGATAAAAATAGAAATAATAATTTGTTTTATAAAATAACCTATTGTTAATGTATCCTCAAAACTTATTATTAATTACACTACACTTCTGAAATTATAAGGGTTTTCCAGTTATGCTTTATACAATCTAGTTAAGCTCGAAGTCGAGCATTCTGTCACTCTGTTATTTTCTTACTGTTGATTATGCACTTGAATTTTTTTTACTCTTAATATTTCTTTTATAAATTTACTGTCAAGGATTTTGTATTCGATTTTAAACCTTGACTTACTAGTTATTTAGAAATTTGTAAGTGTTAACATACAGTTTATACCCTTTAGCTTATATAGAGTCTTTATATTCTTATTTTATTGTATTAATGTTCTTAAGTATTGTTTATTTACCTCGCAGTACAGAAAGTATAAATAGTTCCAATTTGTAATTAATGTAATAAATAAATTACCTGAAGTTCAATAATGTTAATACTCCTATAGTGTATGTAATAGAAGTTTATTGTTATTAATACAATAAAATATTATCTCCCTTGAGAGTACCTATGTTTCCATGATTATTATTTAATTTATTTTATAACATTCTATTATTTATTTCTTGTGCCAATTTTGCTAAATACTTAATAAAGTTCTGTTAATGTATAACTTATCTGTTTGGTTATGATATATGTATATATATATAAATCAAATAATACTACTTAGGATCTATCTCATATAAATATATATAATAGCATTCAATTACAATCTAAGAAAAATAGGTTAACAGCTCTGGAATCTATTCGAGCTCAGTCCAAAATAAAAGGAAGAATAAGTAATGAAAAGACTACATCACTAACATACATAAAATCTAACACAGTTTGGTTTAACTGTAGAAATTTAACAATATTTAATTACTCCTACTTTCAGTGTTATTAGTTTCAGCATATAGAAGTTAAATTCCTTAACTAGAAGAAAACAGTTGTGAGGTTTAAACCACAGGTATACCTGGTCTAACCTTTCTTTAGTGCGACTAATATTTTCTTCTATTTGTTCTTTACAATTAATAGAATTAATGAGAGTAAAATACTGTAAAAGGGAATAGTTTTATCTATGAACACATGCTACTGTCAATAAAAAAATATTTCTTCTGATGATAGGTAATGAAACAATCTACTATTTTTCAATCTCATCATATCATCTTTTTATAATTCTACCCCTGTGCTGGAGTACGATCTGGTAAACCCAGATGTGGAAAAACACAGTGGGTCTTTATTTTTCATCTAAAGATTCTATTACTGATAAACTAAAACATTTACATTACTAAACCAGTTAAATCTCGATATCATAAACTACAATCGTAACATTCAACCATTCACAGTTGTTTAAAACAAAGACAGTTAGGTGACAGAACCTGTTTAAACTGTGACAACAACAGCAATGGGAGGCCGTTCCTCCCTACAAACTCCTGGAGAGCGCTCAAACAACGACTCCTCAGGACCCCCGAGCTTGCTCTGGTCTCCCTGGCTAGAACTAGGTGCAACAGTAGTCAAATACCAGTATTCAAACTCAGTACCAAATCTAAACTTATCAATAAGTTCTCCCAGCTAACAAGCTGTAATAAACCAAGTTACTGCAGCATTCCTCTCAAACAATTTTCTTACTGTTCTTCCCCTTTTTCCCAATGAATTTCTTGAATATCATTCACCTGAATGATTTCTCTCTGGAAAATATCTGAGCAGCCCCAGCTCTATTCATTGGGTACTTTTAAAAGATTTGCCTAGGTCTTTTTGGGTTAGTTGTCATTTATTGAGCCACCTACTCTGATCCCACTTTCTTGGGGGATCATGACCCTAATTATAGGGAAGTTGCCACCTGCAACCTAGGAAGTGTTTGAGGATGCTTCCACTTGTCTTTTGCCCTCCACCTAGTTCCATCCACCAGTTTGACCAGTAACCTCTTCTTAACATCTCTCCCATGCTGTTGTCTCCACAATTTATTTATTAATAATAAAATATTCTGAATTACATTCCACTTCTGTTGAGTCATCAGTTCCTACTTAGCATTAAATTTAACATAATGTCTCAGGAATATAATTAAAACAATTAACATTATTTTACAAAATTGGGGTATGTGTCAATAGCCTTAAATACTTCTTGGTGTAAAGGCTATCTTCAGAAGAGAAACAAGAATGGGTAACAAAAATGTTGGGATATGACTTTGAAATCATCTACAAAAAGGGGAAGCAAAATGTTGTCGTGGATGCACTCTCCAGGAAAGATGAGGATGTTGAAGCATTAATCTATGATATTTCGATCATCAAACCAGATTGGATAGCCGAAGCAATGAACGAATGGAAAAATGACGAAAAAATATGGACATTTATTCAAAAGATGCGACAGGATCCTAGTGCCTCTAATACATTTAGGTGTGAAGATGACTTGCAAAGGTACAAGGATCAGTTATATCTTGTTAAGAGTTTCCAGCTCAAGCAAAAGGTACTTTCAAAATTCTACTCTTCATCAATAGGAGGGAACTCAGGATTCTTAAAAGCCTACCACAGGGTAAAGAAATATTTTTTTGGGATGGCCTTAAAATTGACGTTCAAAAATTTGTGGCAAAATGTTTGGTTTGCCAACAAAATAAAATGGAAACAATTCAGACCCCTGGTATCCTACAACCACTTTCGATTCCAAACCAAAGGTGGACATAGGTCTCAATGGATTTTATCACAGGTTTACCAAAGTCTGAAGGAGAGAGTGTCATCACGATGGTTGTTGATAGACTTACTAAATATGCACACTTCTATGCACTATCTCACCCCTTCAAAGAAAGCATGGTCGCCAATTCTTTTATGGAGATAGTACAAAAACTACATGGTACACCAAATATTATAGTAAGTGGTAGGGATCCCATTTTCACTGGAAATTTTTTGACCGAAATATTTTCTTGTTTGGGTACTCAAATGACTCATAGCTCATCTTATCACCATCAATCTGATGGAAAAACAGAGACAGTAAACAAATGTGTGGAAGGGTATATTTGATGTTTTGTAGCTGATAAACAAACAGAATGGGTCAAGTGGTTACCCTTAGTAGAATGGTGGTATAATACTTCCTTCCATATATCATAAAAAATGACCCCATTTGTGGCACTGTATGGCTACCATCCATCACATCTTCACTAAGAGACTCTAAGGTTCATGCAGTGGAAGACCACATGGAGAATCAACAATAGGTTCTTCAACTCTTAAAGGAAAGCCTAAATCTAGCACAAAATTGATTGAAGCAACAAGCAGATCAACACCGTAGTGAACAGAGCTTTAATATTGGGGATTGGGTGTTTTTAAGAGTACAACCATACAAACATATGTCCCTAAAGAACACAAAGAAGGATAATAAATTTGTCACTTAAATACTACGGTCCCTACAAGGTGTTACAAAATATTTGTAGTATGGCCTACAAATTGGAATTACCTACATCTTCACGAGTCCATCTAGTTTTCCATGTTTCCTATTTAAAGAAAGTAATTGGTGACAAGCTACTAGTTCAAATGATGTTACTTGAACTTGATGAGGAAGGAAAAATCATCTTGGAGCATAAAGAAATTAATGAAATACGAACTAGACAGCTTCAAAATCGATCAATTTCAGAGTATCTCATTAAATGGAATAACTTACCCATAGAAGATTCGGCATGGAAAGGTAAGTCCTTTATACAGCAACATCCAGAACTACTTTAGTGTTGAGGACAACACTTTTTGAAGGGGAGGGGCATGTTAAGCCCTTAATGATGACACATTACACCATATCGTGTGGTGCATTACTCTCTATATTGTGGTGCATTACATATTATTTATGTATGCTTGGGTCTATTAGTGGGTTTATTAGTTGTTATTATACACAATTGTCTCCTATATATAGGAAGGATATATTCTCATTTTAGTAATCATAGTAGCTTATATTGTCTTGTGTACTTAGTACATTGTGTAAGGAGGTTCCTCCCTCGAAGAGGATTGATATTTATCTTTTCTATTCATTTTTTAGGCGTGGATTACTCTCTTATTGTCTACTTCTACTCTTTTTATGCTATATCTTGTACTTGGTTGCATGACAATAAACGAGGCCACATAGATTCCCTTTCAAATACTTTAACGAGTGTGAAAGGAAGCAAGCATGCTTAGCAATCTTTTCATTATTTTAGGAGTCATTAAAGAGCTTAACAAAAACTCTGTAATGGTCAGTCAAGCAAGAAAGAAGTGTTCGATTATCCAATAGAGGTTATGTTGTGAACATGGTTGATAGGAAGAACAATGGAACACTTGATGGGGCCTCCTTGCGGGACGATGTATGGCAGTAAAATGATGCCAAGTTTGCAGTATGGATGGGGAATATTCCTCATGAACATGCCAGTACATGCGTGGGGTGATTCATGTGGTGGAATGCAAATCAAGGTGACTCCAGGAAATGGCCCAGAAAAATAAGGATATTGTGTGCATGTGTAGACGTAGGAATGCACCCTCCAGCATGGTACCAGCGGCGCAGGGCCAGGATGGAGGTGTTATATCCACCCTCTCACGTGCAAAGGATGAAACATAGTGTTACAATGGACTCACTGCGGTTGGATGCAAAGCGTCTAAGGGAGGGGGTCACTGACTGGTGGAAAAAATGGTGCAAAACAAAAAATAAAAACTATGATACAAGGGTACTCATGGTGAGCGAATTCAGGCATAGAACATCTTGAGATATAGCTCGTTGCAGGGATTCTTCAAGAGGAAACTGTCAGAGTCAGCGAGGATATATTCCCCCTTGACAAGACATTGATGGATGACATAAGGGCCATACCACATGGAATCAAACTTCCCTTTCCCTAGCTTATCATTGGCTTGGTCGTAGACAAGGACTAGGTACCCCTCGCTAAAGGTGCGTGGGTGGACATGGAATTCATAGTGGGACTTTGACCAAATTTTGGCTACTTCGATCATTTCGAGAGAAGCACAACGGTCCTCATTATTCTGTTCAAGCATAAGTAGGCATTGTTCTAATGGTGAAGTATCATGGAGAAGGTCGATGGCAAGGTGGAGAGACTGAATCTGGCATTTGATGGGAAGAACTAATTCCACATAATGGACTACATGAAATGGGGTAAAATTAGTGGTAGTTTCAAGGATCTCTCTGTCATCATGACATTGGTTCCAGGATAGAGTAGGGGGATCCTCCATGGTCGATGAGGAGGAATGAATATTGGAAGTAGAGATCGTGTAGATGGTGTTGGTGGTATCCAAGGAAGAAACTAGAGGGTGGATCTCCTCAAGAACAATAATGTTGGACTCATGGGAGTGATTGCGAAGGTCACTGAGGAACGACTGGTAGTCAGGAAAGTTTGGACAATGGTGGGAATAATGACCATATAATCCACAAAATGCACATGGATGGTTGGTGTAGAGCGATTTTATATTAACCATAGGTATGTCTGGTACATTGGCCACTGGGGCATCATCAGTATCGACTACAATGCGCATATGGGTGTGAAGGATAGGAAAATAGTGACAATTTGGTGTCACATGGCCTTGGACATCACATAAAGCACATATAGGAGGAGGACATGCTTCAACCATCGCTTTGGGCGTCTTGACCCCAGTCTTCTTGGGAGGAGGGGGCAGGGGCAACGATAGTAGCAGTCAAGAGGTCAGTGCGACATCGTCTCAATAAGTTGGATGGGAGTGTTAAGATTATTAATCCTCCCTTGTCCAATTTGGTCATATGTCTAAATTAGGAGTCATGTCTAAATCGAGAATCCATCTAGTCTAGTTTTAGTCATTGGCACCATTGGGTCCACTTGGCCTAATTGGGGCACATGTTTCAGTTACTAAAGTGTGGGGAACACTAATTGAGGCTTACTGCCACTGATTGCACTTAATTGCATCAGTTTAGGAGCCTCCTAGACTAATCCCTACAATTTAGGAGCCACTGAGAGTGTCGAAACCAACCAAGGTCAGTTCAGTTCAGTTGATGACTAGTCAAGCTAAGTTAGGAGTCAGTTACATTCAGTTCTAGTCCTCTACATTTAGTTAGCGCTATGTTTACATGACTACACTCAAGAGGGGCGTATTTCTCACCTACCACAGTCAGTTAGCCTCAGTCAACACTGAATGTAACACTTGAGTTGTGTTTTATAGCTCCGATGAACTCTGGTTATGGTTTAGGCAAGGTCAGTTAACTATTGAGTCCTCCGATAGTGATTTAGAAAAGGTCTTAGTTATCTACAGTCAAGTAGAGTCTATCAATTTTAATTTCCTCATGTGGATTCAAATTTCATGTGGCTATTAAAGCCATTGTACTTCATTGTAATTATTATCTGATTACTTTTTTATTAATGAAAGCATTCATAGCTACAAGCCATTTTTGCACCGTTTCATTCTTAAATTGCTGAGTAAATTATATGATCTATTTTGTGAGTTGTGTGTTTGTCCATAGATCTATGTGCTCAATTTAATATGGTATCAGAGCCTCGGCGTACAAGACACCTCTCCTCCTCATATCTCCACCTGGATCATTTTTTTTGAGAAAATTGCTCCTTCCAGTACTGCACTAGAAGCGAAGAATTTACTACTTAATATCCCAAGTTAGGAAATTGTTGATCAAGCTTGCTTGATCATCTATGATGGGTGTGAAGGAAATTCCAAAAGTGCGGACTTTCGACCTTACTTTGTATGTTTGATTGTGTGACAGGTTATCAGCTTTTTCTTATAGCATTTTCTACAAGCAGCTCTTTCTTCTCACTGCATTTGCTACAACAACTCAGTCCTTCTTACTACATTCAAAATGGCTCATCCAGTAGAGCCTCTCACTCCCTTCAACTATCACCAGTGGAAGCAATACATGGTGGTAATGCTCCACACCAAGCATCTCTTCAAACTCATAGAAGAAACAGAGGTAGTGCCATCTTTAGATAATGACAAAGAAAAGTACTGGAATAGGCTTGATGAAGCCCATGGACACTTGCTCTCTTCAGTCTCTAGAGATCTTCGATTCCACATCCAAGGATTGAAGACTCCCAAGGAGGTTTTGGACAATCTTGCCTCCTTATTTGATAAGTAGGATGAGATGAAGATCCATCAGCTAGAAAATGATCTGATCACTCTTAATCCATCCAACTTCGAATCACTGAATGAATTCTTCACAAAGTTCAAGAACCTGATATATTAGTTGAAGAAATGCAAAGTGGAGAAGGATGAAGATTATCTCATCCTTTCCATTCTCACAAAGCTCAATGTAGACTACTTAGTCTTTGTATCCACCTTCCAAATAGTAATGCTCACTACTCCAAATTGGAAGATTCCCACTCTTAATGCCTTCATCAAATCTCTTATTCCTTAGAATAATAAATTGATCCAAATGGGGATCATTCGATCTTCCAAAGATCTAGATCTGGTTGAAAGAGGAGATAAGGTAGCGAGTGACAAAGGGAAGAAAAGAGATGAGTCTCCTGTGAAGAAAGAACAGTCAAAAGAGCCTTCAGGTTTGAAGAGAAGCAAGAAGAATGGCAAAGGAAAGGTCCGCTGCTCATACTGTGGAAGGGTATTTCATTCAGAAAGCTCCTGTATGAGAAGACAACTTGATGAAATGGCTCTTATTTTGAAGAAACATAACATTTATGTACCTGCTAGCGCAAGGAAGGATGACTCTGAAGAAGAAGAAGATGAAGAATACCAAAGGAAAGGCCATGCACTGAAGGCTTGCTGCACATCAGCACATGTCTTCCTCATTGATTCTAGAGCTTCCAACTATATGGATACATCTAAAGAATCATTCTATTCTTTTCAGTCCTTTGATGGTCTTAGTATTCAGATGGGCAATAACAATAAAGTCCAAACAAAAGGGAAGGGATCTATCAAGCTTCAACATGGAAGGTTCAAATATTTGCTATTTGTTCCTTCTCTAGCTTCAAACCTGTTATCTGTCTATCAAATGACCCATACTGGATCTCCAAAGCAAGTGATCCTTGGTCCTGACTCAGTGGAGATCACAGATATCTCTACTGGGAGCATCATAGCAAAGGGTACTGCAAATCATGCTTCAAAAGCATATGAGTTCTCACATTTCATGCCTCCTTCAGAACCAGTGCACTCTCAGCAACCACTTGCAAGGGAAGGTAAAATCATTGCATCTACTTCTTTTACAGATTCTACTAGTATTGCAGATCCATCTTTATTAGTTTATGAGATTGAGATTTAGGGTGACTCAGATCTAGATTCAGTCCCTACTTCCAAACTGGAAGCTAGGAAGATGACTGGAAACTCACCTGACACTCAGAAAGGAGAGACCCTTGCGTTATGCCATGCAATCTTACCTCATTCAGAGAGATGCAATAGACTCCCTGTAAGATGCTATATGGCAAGGGCTTAATCTCACTACATTCAAAAGAATGGATATGATCATACACCTCTTCATTCGACAAGAGACAATGGTTACATTCCTCCTTCCTTCCATCATCATTTTTGGAGAAGAAGGAGAATTATACATGCCAGGCCCCAGAATACCTGTGCAGAGCACACCATGCATGATGCTTCGCTACCTCATAGAGATGAAGATTGCAGCAACATATTTTCAAGTTTTTCAAACTTGAGACTTGATTCTACCTGCTTAGATAGAGGGGGGGCTTTTTTCCCATGTGGTTTTTGCCCTAGCTCGTTGTATTAAGCAATTACTTTATTTTACTTGATGTAATGGGTGACCTATGGTCTTAGTTACCAAGGCCCACAGATTGTCCAAGTTAGCATTCAGGGGGGGTGTTAGGATTATTAATCCTCCCTTGTCCAATTTGGTCATATGTCTAAATCAGGAGTCATGTCTAAATCGGGAGTCCATCCAGTCTATTTTTAGTCATTAGCACCATTGGGTCCACTTGGCCTAATTGGGGCACATGTTTCAGTTACTAAAGTGTGGGGAACACTAATTGAGGCTTACTGTCACTGATTGCACTTAATTGCATTAGTTTAGGAGCCTCCTAGACCAATTCCTACAATTTAGGAGCCATTGGGAGTGTCGAAACCAACCAAGGTCAGTTCAGTTCAGTTGATGACTAGTCAAGCTAAGTTAGGAGTTAGTTACATTCAGTTCTAGTACTCTACATTCAGTTAGCGCTAGGTTTACATGACTACACTCAGGAGGGGCACATTTCTCACCTACCACAGTCAATTAGCCTTAGTCAACACTGAATGTAACACTTGAGTTGTGTTTTAGAGCTCCAATGAACTCCAGTTATGGTTTAGACAAGGTCAGTTAACTATTGAGTCCTCCGATAGTGATTTAGACAAGGTCTTAGTTATCTATAGTCAAGTAGAGTCTATCAATTCGAATTTCCTCATATGGATTTGAATTTCATGTGGCTATTAAATCCATTGTACTTCATTGTAACTATTATCTAATTACCTTTTTATTAATGAAAGCATTCACAGTTGCAAGCCATTTTTGCACTGTTTCATTCTTCAATTGCTGAGTAAATTGTGTGATCTATTTTGTGAGTTGTGTGTTTGTCCATAGATCTATGTGCTCAATTTAATAGGGATTCAACACAATCTGGGGAGTCAAGGGCGGGGTAGGTGAATCGAGGTACCACACAAGAATACCCAAAGTGAAACCAGGCAGGTTGAGAGTAGCCATGACGGGCTTACTCATGATGCCAGATAGTGGAAAGAGGAAGGTAATCGTGTGGACAGGGAATGAACCCCAATAATTCCCCGAGGTCTACGGTTGAGGTTGTGACTGAGGTTGTGAGGAGGTCAAAATGCTACCATATGTGATAGTGCACAGATACGATATATTAGTTGACGAAGGAGGAGGTGGTAAGGAAAAAAGGTTTTCGTCATAGGAGCGCCAAAAAATAAGCCTAGGACAACATCTGACAAGGATGGAATGGACATGCTATCAATGGTAGTGTCGATAGTCAGAAGGACGTGTTCCGATGTGGTTGGTCCCCTAGGGTCATAATACGTTAGCTAGTCGATAGTCACGATATTCCCATCATGGGGGAACATCAATAGTTGAAAGACGGTAGATGCAACGACCTACATTTCATACATATAACTACACCCTAGGAGGAGGTTGTAATCGAGTTGGGCGTTAACAACCTCAATTTCAATCAACATTGTTTTGTCGGCTAACTCAAAAGGTACATTCGTGAGGACGCCCTGGGTTTGAGCCGCACAACCATCATAGGCGCAAAGGGCGGTGGTGGAAGGTTGAAGGGTGGGAGATTCAATTTTCTGCCAAACAAAGGTTGACATAACACAGGAGGATGCACCCTCATCAATGAAGCATCGATGAATGACCAAATTCTGAATTGTGACTGGAACTTGGAAGGCAATGGATGATGGCATCCGAGGTTCTCCTTGATCCAGGTCAAAGGTGATCAACCTAGAGTTAGAGGGATTGACGACACCTAATGCAGATAACTACGCTTTGCGTTGCGAAGGATAAGTTTTGAGCACTTCCAGAATAGACATGGATGTGGGAGAATGGGCCAAGTCGTCAACAACACTGTAGTTGAGCGCAGCTCTAGCAGTGGCATTGTTCACGACGCGACATAAAGGGAACCGCAGGACTTTCGCAGTCTCGTCCATGGGGGGTCTCAAAAAATGAAAATACATGTCAGGAGTGGTGGAGGTAGATGTCGCGAATGGGTCAATAGTTTTCGTGGTGGAACCATATTCGTTTTGTCGAGTTTGGAGGTTGACATCGGAAGATAACGTCATGAGGTGATGGACACTAGGATCAATGGGTTGAGTCGTAGAAGTGGTTGCGGTGCCAAGGGTTGGGTTGCAACCATCCCTTGGTTTGGAAGGGGGTTTTGGAGCACCATAGGTGGAGGACCTGGTGGTGTGGGGTTTGGCTGAGTCGGAGCAGCCCCATTGGGGTCATGTTTGTTATCAGTTTGGAGTAACTGGTGGACTCGATTCAAATGAGAACACTGATGGGTGTAATGGTCGTAAGTGTTGCATATGGCACACAGATGGTTAGTCCGCAACTGTGGGTTCTTCCCAGGTCAAGCAAGGCGCTGGGGATTCTGTGCAAGGGGGTCGAAATCATTATTGTTCGGAGGGTTGGATTGTTTGCCACCTCCTTGAGCCTGGTCGTTACTCTGATTCCTACCTCTCTTATTCCTTCCCTACCCTTGTTGGTTATTGGGAGCGAGTTGGTTAGGGAGGTTTTGTTGTGCGTAGACATGTCTTGTAGGGGCAAGAGGAGTCAAAGACAGAGCCGAAGTAGGTTGCACAGGTTGAGGGTAATAGGAAGGAGCAACTGGTGGTACTGCAAAGCTAACTGTCTAGCCATTACATGAGTGTGTCGAACAAGTCAGTCCACGGACATGAGGAGATAGTGTGAGAGGCGCATTGGAAGGTGTGGCTTTGGACTAAGCCATTACACGTGAAAAATAAGGGGTGTAACCTGGTTGGACAACACTAGGGGTGTGACCAAAATGGGGTGGCATCACAGGAGAGGCCTAGTAAAAGTGAGGATGTTGGGTATTAGAGCCAATGACTCCATCAACAGCATGAGATGCCCCTAGCGTATCTCGATGTGAGGAGCCAATATGGGGAGCATCAGGGATGATGGTATACAAGTAACCCGATTGGGCGTATATAAGATCAAATTATTGATCCTTCAAGATGGCTTCTGCCTCAGTTTTTGGGCGCTCAGACGCAATGTCCTTGGCGATGGGGGGGACTAGGGTTTTGAGGAACCAATCTAGGAAAATCCTATCACCCAACTAGATCTTACAAAAGCTACGACAATGACTCTGTTCATGGATATGATCCGTGATATGGGTAGTTGTGTTCTATCTATAGGATAATAATATTTCCACACCATCATTATAATGGACAGGTAATTGAAAGTATTGAAGGAACATAAAGGCTAACGAGGAAAAGTCGGGGTAGGTGGCGTGAGGCAATTCGATATACCACTTGGTCACACCACTTGTGAGTGTGCGTTGGAATAACCTCAACCAGACAGAATCATCCACTATCTTTTTAGATGAACACCATAAGTGGAATGACATAATGTGATTTTGGGGGTCCTCTCCTGCCTTACCCTCAAACTTAGAGATGTCTGAGGGAAGTTTGGTAGGCATAGCAGGCCATAGTGGGTTATGACGAAAGGGGTCATTGGTCAATCGTGCCAAATCAAGCAGGTTAAGGCTATCCATAAAAGGTAGACTAGAACTGAGAGTGGATCGGGAAGGGCCAACAATGGTGTCAGTGGTGGCAGGAATGTAGTTCCCATGTGTAACTAGGGGTGGGTAAGGTTGACTTCCGACAGTAGGAATAGTCACTAGAATGGTAGCAATAGTTGGAATGGAAGTGAAAGGGCCACTGCCCTTAGGTATAAATGATGGAATGGTAGGAACCATGGTCGCTAGAGTGGGGCGACCACTAGTGGGTAGCAGACCAGCAGTAGTGTGTGTGCGGTGGAAAGGGGCCTACTAGGACCAGGACCTATCGCTCCAGTGGAATGGATACTCATAATGATGGGTGGTCTAGACATAATCCCACTAGTAACCATCCCCCCTGAAAGGGATCAAGATGTGCACCGACCATGGGGCTAGATGGGGTGATAAACAAGGTCGGTTCGGATTGATATGAATCTGAATCTGACTCATAGGCCATATGTGGCTCTGAAGATGGTGAACGATGTCGAATATGGACCCAACGGTGACGTTTCAAGGAACTGAACCGGGGGGTATGCCCCCAAGCCTATGTGATTAGTGTGGTGGAACTATGATGACATGATGGAGTGCTATGAAATGAATGAAAACTCAAGAGTATCAATCGCAGGCTCAAAAACCCAACTACAATCGAGTGTGTAGAAGGAGAGCGTATAAATGGTGGCTCACAAGACAACTACAATCTCTAAAACTGAACTGCAACAACGGGTTACAACAAGGCAAGTCTATAACAAAGTGGCTAGAAATCCACAAGCAACACTACCTAGAAATAAAATGATGCACTAATCTATGGGATAAAAGTGCAAGCAAACTCCTAAATACAAGATGGAATCCCTTCACAAATCATATCCTCAGCAGGGTGATGAAATCCCGTTCAGACAATACGAAATGGAAGAACAATATGCTAAGAGAACCCCACTACCGAAAAGGACCTCTGGGTAAAAGAGCTCTAGAAAGAATGGCAACTAGGATACCTCATTCATGACGCGTCCGGTTGGTTTCTTGCCGCTTAATCCCTTTAGCCCCCGAACCCCGGCTGGGTGGTGCGAGGAGGACTACGAAGGGTTAGCCTTCGATGCAATATGGAGTGCAGTATTCCACCCTGACTTCCAGAACCTCTTATTTGTGGCTTACTCCTGTAGAGCAGGGGGCCTCTTGACAAACTGGTCGTGACCGTGTCAACAAGTACAAGAGGATTTTGGTCCCCTAATGGACAACAACTATGTCTCAAGATGTGAGTGACAAAGGGGTGTTGTTTGGATGCCTATCCCAAAAGTCCTAACTTAGCTACAACATTGTTTTTGGCCCTCAAATGAGGTTACAATGTTGGCTGTATTAAGTTATTTATAAGGCTAGCTTGGGGTCATGAACCAATCATTTTTATCTTTAGGGTGTGAGATGTGTGCAAATGGTGCATACAAACCCCAATAATCCTACGATGAAGATGCAACGATCTCACTGTCGGAGTGCAATAAAAAAAAATGCAGATAAATAGCAGTAAATGATAGTAAATATCATGTGAATATCACAACTAATTCTTCTAGAACATAAATAAACACAAGTAAATGAATCATCTAAGGAACTTACCAAGGTGTAGGAAACACACAGGGGGTCTCGACTACAAAGCTCGACTCAAGAGGTTCACATACAAGGGGCTGTAATGGATCAACTCTGAACAAAAATAAGTCGAAAAATGGTCAATCACAGATACAAGGTCTGAAATAGGGATCACAAGCACCCAAAATGACTGAAAAACTACAAATTGCACTTGTCAACGAAATAGGGGAGATCGAGGTCGCATCGAATTGGGAAACAATCGCGATCGGGGTAGAAAAACAATTGACAGACTCAGGTCACACAAAACAGAGGGTTAAGCGCGACAAGTCGCACAAAATCGAGCACAGTAGTGATAAGGGTCGCTCTGGAAGCCGGGACAGGTGTGATCTGGCTTTCTTATCCCGGTCACACTTATCGAGGAAAAAGGCGCGACCTGGGTCACGCTTATCAGGAAAAAAGATGCGACTGGGTCGCAGCTTTCGGCCGAATATTTTGCGACTTAGACAGAACTGGAAAATTTTTGGAAAATGGCTATCGACTAGGGTTGGGGGGCAGACATTGGGGAAATACTGGTTCGGATCTGCTGCGAGGGGGTCAGATCTGTGACGGGTGATGCTAGGAAAGGAGAACAAACCACTAACAAGACCTGCAAAAACAAAGATCCGTATGGATCGACTGAGTGGAGTCGCCAAAACTGTAGTGGGTATTTCTCCCCTATTACGTGCAAAAGCACCAACCCTAGACAATGTTGGTCATAGGGTAGAGTTCAACAATAACAAAAAGAAACAAGACACCAATAACAAATATTTTTAGGGTTTTTTCAAATATATCAAACTAACTAATGCATAACAAGAACAAAAAATACCTTTTCTGAGATGTGGGCCACCATACCTGTCCTCGGAAGTGGTTTTGCAACTCCACGGTTTAGGTTTCCAGTCTCTTCCACGAATAGTTGTCAAACGGGGGAATGGAACCAAATGGGTACGGAGTGAACTCAACGTACGCCAGGGGGAATGGTGTGGCAAAGTATGGGAATAATGGAAAAAAAAGCGTATAGTGTGACTGAAAGCTCCAGTAGTCTAGGGTTTGAGTAAAAATTCCCCCTCGCCATTAAATGTTATTTTTTTCTAGCAAGCCTTTTTCCTGTGTCGATTTCAACGATCATTCTACTAACTCTTTTATCAATTTCCTTCAATACATCATCACTAATATAAATAAATTTTTCCTAAATGATTTCCCACTGCTTCAAAGGATTATCGGTTCCACATAACAAGGAGGAAACTCGGGAGATGAACCCAAAGGTAGTGTAATCAAACATTCTCAGGGTCTGGATCAAACCTCGTATGCCAACGCTTGAGCATTAAACTCCCATTACCATGGAGCTAAGTTGTTTGAAGAACAAAGGAAACCCATGTTCTTCTTTCCTAAACACAAAACCATAACAACCTTTTTGGAGAATCGATATAGTTGGTATATAATCAAGTAGAGGAGCCCATACAGATGAATCCCATTGTGCTCTATCCCTAGGGTTCATCGCTCTATAACTGAACTTACCTACAAGGGCTTTTAAAGATAAACCCACAATACCTTTCAACCCAACATCACGACCCATAACCATTGTTTCACCCACCTCCCTAAGCTTCCATTTATCGTATTTTTTCACCATACCATAGGATGCCCTCGAGAGCCTACATTTTTGTTAAGGATTAAGGGAAAAGGAGGCGAATGACTTTCCTTGAGATTGAACCAAAGGAGAGGGACTGACTCCATCCTTTGTTCCCTTGTACTAGAGCCAGAGCCAATAGATTGCCCTATGGAAAGAGACAAGACTCTTGGGGCCTTATTCTCAAGACCCACAAACCCTTCTGCGTAACCTTGGTTAGAATCGCACGCACCTAAAACTTAATTTAGTAGGGTAGAGCCTTTTCTATGCCACGTATATCATTCCAAACACGCAATAAGAGCATGGCTAGATATTCTATATCTGGTTTCAGAAGGCCCATCCGTCCGACAAGCTGGCCTCCTCTTCTTGTGAGAGGTCTCCTCCCGTGACATCCGCACTTTGCGCCATGTTCACTCCAACTTTACATATACATTAAGTTGCTATTATACTTATTTCGACTCTTTCAGTAAAAATATACCAAAGACATCAACGTTTATCAACAACAAATTTTGTATAAGCATCCGTATTTTTTACTTTGACATAATATGAGCACATGCTTTGGACGCTACCTTGCTTGACGCGCACAAAATGAATAACTTAAAGAAAAGGAAATAACTTCGAGAAAAGGACTTCCAGTATTCCCCTGCTTTCTCATCTCCCGTTGAGGTTATCTCTCCATTCTTTAGGCCGCCGTTGGTGTTGGTTACAGAGACCAACCAAACCAACGCGTACAAAATGCATCTGAAAGAAATAGCACGGAGTTTGAGTTTTCGCAGGTCCTCCTCGTTCTCAACGAGAAATGTCGAAAGTTCGATCCTCGTAGATAGTGTATCTACCCAGAGCATGCGATTCACCAACTATGAGAAGCTCGGCCAATCTATGAGATTGGAAGATGGCTATGTCATTGAGACTGAAGCTGCAAGTTCTCAGGATTTTACAGGAAAAGTCCTGAGGTCGGCCCGGTTCAGTTCTTGGGGTCGAAGCAAATTGAAGTCCATACCAGTACTCAATGGGAGATTCAGTGCACGCAAGTTCCGTAACGTCTCAGCTGATGATGAATTTGCAGACAAACATAAGAAGAAGGACACTAAGCCTGAATATTCTCTTGAAATGAAGTAACCCAAAGTGAAAGTCAAAGTTAAGAAGAGGAGCTCCTGGTTGCCTGGCCCATCTCATTGGTAGCCTGTTCAAGTCGTTTGGTAAAAACTCAGAGGTCGCATCATCGTTCATTGTTTAGTGTGAGATTTCTTAGCATATATTCTATGAATTTCTTGAACGTATATAAACTTCCCAGGAAGCGTTTGTCAAATTGCCTTCTGTATAAAACTGATTGTGAATGAAGTAATAACTGAAAAGTCCTCTGTAAAAATGGCATGTAAGAACTGATTGGAATGTCCTAATAATGAAAACTTGTCTGTGAAAATTTTAATTATTGTTTTGAATGGAATGTAATGGCATGTAATACGTGGCAAAGGTAATGAGTGTTGCCATAAGATACTAGTCTTATGCCTTTACTTTGGTAGTCTATTTCGATAATTGTCAAAGTCATTCTCCACGATACAATTATCGTTATGTTCTGTTATATACAAGGATATATCAAAAGTCATTGCGTGGGCTAAAGCTATTTTTGGACAAACTCATTTCTGAAAACCAATTTGGTTTTTTATTATTATCAGATAGACATTTACACGATGCACTAGGATCAGCACAAGAGTGTTTGCACTCTTTAAAGTTAACAAAGAAAAAAGCTTTCATCCTTAAGCTTGACTTGGTTAAAGCTTTTGACATACTTGACTAGTCTTTTCTAAGGCTCATCCTTGTACAAATTGGTTTACTCTAGGAGTTATGCGCGTGGATAATGGGTTGTGTTTCGTCGGTCAAGTATGGGATTTTGATTAATGCATCGCCAACACCTTTTTTTTCCCTAGCTGCAGAGGATTACGTCAAAGGTGCCCTCTCTCACCTTCTGTATTCATCTTAGGAATTGAAGGACTGAGCTTGCTACTTTAAAATGCAAAAGAATTAAGAGAGATTGAAAGGGTAAACTTTGCAGGTATTATCAACATTACTCATCTTATTTTTGTTGATGATATTTTGTTATTTGGTAATGGTTCGATGGAGGAATGGGATGCTTTCCATTCCTTACTGGCGCTCTTTTGTGACTTGTCGGGACTAGAGGTTAGTAGTGAAAATATTTGATGCATTACAACAAATTTGAAAGAGGAGGAATGTGAGGCGTTGCAACAAGTGAAACGTTACCGGATGATTGATTTTATGGAAGATTTTAAATATTTAGGATTTTACCTAAAGCCGCTCTGGGTTTACATTGAAGGACTGGAATTGGCTGATTAAGAAGGTTGTTTGGAAAGTTAAGTTATGGTTTGGCCGGTATCTTAGTTTAGGTGGCAGATTGGTGCTAATCAGGGCTGTTCTGTAGGGGGTCCCGGTTTTTTGGTTTTCCCTGTACAAGGTGCCGAAATCTACTATAAAGATCATCAGGAGGTATTTTTTCAGTTTTTATGAGTAGGTAAAACTTCAAAAGGAAAATTTCATCTGTGTGCGTGGGAGATCATTTCAAAGCCGGTTATTATGGGTGGATGGGGGATCAAATTCCTTTCTAGATTCAATGCAGCCCTTTGTGCTACTAGCTTGTGGAGAGGCTTATTTATTAAAGGGTTGCGGGGTAAGATTTTATAGGCAAAATACATGAAGAGGCTTTCATCAAATCTCTGGTTCATGAATGTTGAAAAGAGAAGAGGATGTTTCTCTGCCATTTGGATCAGTTTTATGGATTGTTTTCCAGTGATAAATCATGCGATTGCCTAGGCGGTGGGTTAGATCTGGTTATTGGGCTAGATGAAAATTTTACGTTGTCAAGAAATCTGCTTTCACTATTGCACCAAAGGAATTTGGTTGTCCTTCAACATATCTAGAAGGTGAACAGTGGTGGTTTATATCATTGGTGCACAGCGGAAGAGTGACAGTTGGCAGGGGATTTAGCGAAAGAATGGTCCAGGTATATCGAAAGGTTGATTCATGCTGGTGTGTTTCTATCGGATAGTCTAGATAAGCTCGTATGGCAATGTAATAAGATTGATGGTAATGTGAACGCAAAATTGGCATATGAACATCTATTGAAAAATGATGTTTAACCTGTGGAGTGGTGGTGGAGTTTATGGGTGTGGAATGCTGCAGCCCCGCTAAAAATCAAACTTTTTGGTTGGCTGAGTCTAAAATTTCGCATTCTGACGTGGGATAATCTACAAATCAAAGGGTATTCTGGACCAAATCGTTGTTGCCTATGTCGGATAGAAGCTGAAAGTATTGATCATCTATTTAGCAGGTGTGTGTTCTTCAGATTAGTATTGATGACTATTGGAAAATACTATAAGTTCCCGAGTAACTGGGATAGAGGAAATTTTAAAGAGGATCTCTTCAATTGGATCACTAAGGAGAAACAACTCAAAGACCTCCCTCTATTTATATTTTGGGGTATATGGAAAATTCGGAACAAATTATTGTTTGAAGATCAATGGAGTTGTCCGATGAGGGTATCTGCTAGCATTATTGGTGAATTTGGTGATTGGCTCAAGCCATTGAAGTTACATAAGTGTCATGTTTTACACACGTTTTACAACATCCTTTTTTCCCTGAAGGGTGGCCCATATGATATTTCGATGGGGCTGGGCAAAATGGAGTTTGTGGAGCTGGTTTTATTATCAGAATAAACAACCAGGAAGTCATAAAGGGCTGGATGAAGGCTGGTCTTGGGTCAAATGCAAGAGCGGAAGTGTTGTCCTTATGGCCATTGCTTTCAGTTGTAGGTAGGAGAGGGGTAAGGCGGATTGTTGTTGCAAGGCACTCAAAGATAGTTATAGGTTGGGAAAAAGGGGAATCAAAACTGCAGAATATCCTTTTGGAACATTGGTTGGTGAAGACCAGACTATTGATATCATCTTTTTCAGACATCTCTTTCCAGCATGTATTTCGTGAACTCAACACTGAGGTGGGTCTTTTATCGAAGGTTGGTATAGGGATGATGGACTATATTTTCCACTTTGAGGTATGGAGGGATGACAAGCTGGTATGTAATTTCTCTTGGCCCTTTGTTTAGTCAAATTGGTAGGTAATGGAGGGTTCTGTTTTGCGAAGGTATGCATCCTGTAGATTGCAGTTTATAGTTTTTTTTACTTTAATCGTTTATTAAAGGGTGGATGTGAAAGGAAATTGTAATGTCTAAAATCAGTAAAATTGGATGTTTTGTGTGTTTATATGTTGAATTGTAAAACTTGAAAATGTTGAGGCAAAATATGTAAGTGGTTTATACTTTATTATATATAAGATAAAAAAAAATTCTTGTGAAAAAAAAAGACATAATGAAGAGTAATTATCAAATAAAGATAATAAATAACTATGTTTAGTGTTTTGGAATAGTGTCTAGCTCCTTTGCTCTCGTTGCAATGAAAGAAGCGCGCATTTGATAACACAGTACAAAAACAGACAGTGTAATTTATGTGTGTAACACTAAAATATTTAATATGAAGTGTGCATTTTATAAAGTGGTGTAATTTATATGTGTGTAACGCTGAAATATTTAATAATATGAAGTGTGCTTTTTATAAAGTGGTGTAATTTATGTGTTTATTGAGATATAATATTTAAAGTTAAAAAAAAATCATGTGTAACATGTATGTTTAAAAATAAATAAGGTATTTTAATCATTACAAGATTTATATTTCAATTTTTCTATTCTTCTTTCTATTTAATATATCCAAAATTAAGATGGATTTACACTTGTGTGTTATCCTACAATGGTTGTGAGTTGTGGTGAGATAATCGGGCATGACAAAATCCGAAATCTTATGAGGAAATATTTATATCCAATATAAAAAATTTGTTGTTTGTTCACTGGAGGTTGTGTGTTGGTTTGCCTTGATGCCTTATAAACTTAGGTGGGAACTCAAGTGTCTAAAAATCTTGTAGTTACATTTGAGCTCTAAACCTTACTATATATATGTGTGTGTGTGGAATGCATACAAGGGTCTTTATAGATATTGTTATGGGTACATTACATGAATCCTTTCTTAACCTAAAACACGTAGAAATATATAATCAACAACAAATATTTGTTTGGTGTTACATTGATTTTTTTTAATGCCAACTTAATCCTTAACCATATGATAAGAAAATCGTGAATCAATATTCCACTCATTTCCCAGAAACAACATATCCTTTTGAAGAAGTAGATGAATAATTATCCAACTAAGCTTATTTTTTTCTTCATGGTTGCTTTGAGAGCTTCCATCTTCTTGAAGTAGCATGAATCCCCTTGTTACCTTTGTTGCTGTGAGGATGAAACTACTTCTTAGGATGTTTGGTGTCTTCTTTCTCTCTAAAACTTTGTTAAAAGTATTTGTAGAATTGATATTTCTTAAAAAAACGTGATTTTATCTCTCTATATTGAACTAGAAAACCATATAACGTGTCAAAAAAATCACATTCTATAATTAATAACTTACATTAAAAGAAATTGGACTCTCATTGATTCATCTCATCAAATTTGTAAGTAGGTATAAATAGGTTTAGTACAAAATTCCATATATATATAAACCTTAAACCTCAATATGCTTATGTTAATTTATGTAAACATTAAGTGAATACTCTTAACTTCGATTTTAAGGTGATGATTTTGTTTAAAAATAAATTATAACTTTTAACGCTTTATATATGATTTTAAAACTTAAGTTGAACCCTATACACCTTCCATTTGCTATATTTGAATAACGGATGGTTAATTGCCATATTTTTATGTGATAACTACGGTTATGTATATATATATGATTTTAAAACTTAAGCTTAATCCTATACATCTTCTATTTCCTATATTTGAATAACAAATGGTTAATTGTCATATTTTTATGTGATAACTATGGTTATGTATATATGTTTGAACTTTTTATGTGATAACTATGGTTATTTATATATGTTTGTACTTCAACACAAGTATTGCTATATTTGAATAATAAATGGTTAATTGCTATATTTTTATGTGATAACTATGGCGTATTAGAGGAAATTTGAGGTCTAAAATGGGCCTCCTAAGAAAAATAATAAAATAATAGTTATTAATTTTGGAGGAAGAATGAAAAAACTTTTTTTTTTATCATATTTTCTACATATCTCTCTGTGTTTTTACTCAAATTCCAATCGGGAGACATCATCACGTTTTTTTAGGTATTTCTTGTTTTTGGGGTAGTGGGGTCTGTCAAAAGTATGCAGTGTGGGTACTCGTTGTTTTTGGGGTAATGAGGTCTGTCAAAAGTATGCAGTGTGGGTACTCGTTGGATGCAGAATTAAATTCCACATCCAACGAGCTCTCCTGCTCAGACTTTGAGTAAAAACACATGGAGATATGTTAAAAATACGAAGAAAAAAAAAAGTAGTTTTCTTTTATGACAAATATGTCAATTCAACCATTATGGTTGACTCTTTTATTGGAATTCTATTGGTTTTTGAATTCCAACTCACAAAATTTATTGTTGGTTCGTTTTCTTATAAGGCCCATTTTAGACCCCAAATTTCCTCTAATATTTATATATGTTTAAACTTTTATGTGATAACGATGATTATTTATATATGTTTGAACTTGACAACAAGTATCTTTAGATATTTCTAATATTCTTGTTGAAAGTTGCAAATCATGTCTAATTCTTTGAGAGAACATTGATACCAACTATACTACTTGATAAACTCAGGTTGAGACTCGGTCTTGTATTGCCATATGAAAATTAAGAATTTTATGGCTAGACCAAATGGAGTGCTTTTCATTGTTTTGGGTAAAAACAATTACAAGTTATTATTCAATTTAGTTGATTTTGGCCAATGGACTTTGTATCAAATGGATTTAAAGCTACTAGCGAGCCAGAATAACATCATCCTTCATTATATCAAAATTCAAAGCTATGGATTCAAAGTTCTTTGTTGATTTTTATATGTTTATTTCAATTTTTTTGTTTTTCTCAAATTTTCTTGATCAGTTTGTTGACCTTTATGTTCTATTCTGGCATGTTTTTTTCAAATTATTCATTATTTAGATTATGCCCTATTCCAATCCCATATATCTTGATCATACTTTTACCAGAATCAGAGCTATGTAAATTTGAAAATTAGACAAATAGTGTTGTACATCAACTCGCCATTTATGTGATCCAAACAAAATGCTTTCAATGCTTTTTTCTAGCATAATGACTCTGTCATGTCAATGAATTCACTTCTTCCATAGTATCTTTCCCAACATAACCTTGACTACATTTATTGGTTAGGATTGATTGTACTGTCCAACAAATAAATTAAAATTCTAATAACTTTGCCTCATTGTCTATTGTCTATTGATGTCTATCTACAATATCACCTTCTTGAAAACTCCTAGTTTTGCTATTATATTAGGGAGCAATTTATTTATTCTATGTTTAGGACTTTCTAGTGGGTTTTGGTTGGAATCTGGTAATTTTCTTTGGGTAAAATTCAATTTTTTGGAAGTATTTAAATTGCGTTTTTGAATCCATAAATAAATTCAACACCCTCAAATACTCTCATAAGCTAATAAATGTAATTCTAGTATTTTTTCACAGATTTCTAACAAAACAAAACAAAACAAAAAATATACTGGAAAAAAAATTAAAAACCTAGAATAGTTAGACTAACCTGATATTAGTCATTTTTCCCTCATTATTTGTGCACTTTTGTGATGTTGCCTTCGTACATTTTCTATGACATTAGATTTATGTTTTCATTGAAGTTTGATCTTCTGTTTTGGTTAAACAATTTAACTACTAAAATTTATAATTTATAAAGGTGTACATTTTCTGAGGATTTGAACTTATAACTCTTAAAACAACCCAGTCAAACTATACCACTATCACTACTTTGTTGAAAATATACCTTTTGCTTCTCCTCTCAACAGACCCATGTTTACCAAATTTTAGCAATAACCACTACTTTCTTTAAAATATACCTCTACGTCTCTCCACTTCTCTCAAAAAATGCCATATTTATTAGCAATAATAGGTCAAAAGAAGGTAATCAACTGATGCAGGATCATACCTTGTTAAGGAAATTATTCTGCACAATCATAGACTTGACGTTGATGTTGTTACTTGTGTGGTTGTTGCTACACAATATGGCTATACTATAGGAGAATCAATGGTGTTGTAGCAAGCTACTTCAGGTTTCACCAAAGAGAATATCATGATGTTGTTACTGGCACCATTATTCATTATGATACTTCTGTGAAGACATAAAGATGATGGAGGCTTGGTGTGCTATATTTACAAGTGACAATTATGTTCATAGTAAAACTGTTGAACCAACAATTAGTTATCAATAAAGTCACAATAATTAATTAGTTAATTAATTCCATTCTTGCTTATATCAATGGGCATGGATGGGGTAGAAAAAGGAGGAATGCATGTAGAAGCGTGGAGGTAGAAGCATAGATACCCAACCTGGAAGTGAAATTCCTAGAAGAGAGGAGGAAGTCTAGGAAGGCTTGTCCATAAAAAGAGTTGCAGCAGTATGGAAGGGTGCACATTGTGTGTCTGAGAGTGATTTTCCATTGTTGTAGCAGTATGGAAGGGTGCACACTGTGGGTGTGAGAGTGATTTTCCATTGTGGCTAATACTAAATTTGAGTGCTGTAGATGAATAATTTTGTAATATATATTTCTGTGCATAAATGAAATAGTTATATTAATTACAGTTAATGAATGGGTGATGAAATTGTGGTTATGTGCTTGTTTTCCATCTATTATTCCTTCCAAGATTGGTTGTCTTCTATGCATTTTGAATTGCAGTTACTTGATGCAACTCAGCTTTCCTTCTTAGTTAAATTAAAACAAATGGGTGAACCGGCCCTGGGAACGTGTTCCTTTTATTTATGCATCGATTTGTTTCTGACTGTAAATGAATCCATTTTGTGATGTCGACCATTCATGGGTTTGAAAGGGAAATAAAATTTTCCTTTGAAAATCCTCAAAATATAAGTCTGAAGTATCTAATGCCTCAGTTTTCAACAATGCCTACGACAGCTAGAACAAATAAACTAGGCCTCTTCTTAATAACCATTTTTCTGCCATTTGTTGGTTGTGAATCGCTACATATCTTCTCTTAATCTCCATGTTTCATCTGCATTTGTTGGATTGAAGCCCATCAAACTCTATTTAAAGAGAATGTAATTTCCTGTTTAGTATAGATTGGTTTTTAGTGAGTTTTGTTAATGAAAAGATTTGTTACTTGTGCACTGTAACAGAGGTTGTAGATTGGAATTTCTGTGTGTGAAAACAGAGCACACTCTATTTTTTTTTACTGTATGAAATAAGTGTTGTGGCAGTGGTTTCTTGAATTGATATCTGAGTTTTGTTTTAAGCTATAGCTGATTATCATTGTTCAATTTTTTTTTATAAAATTCAAACAGAGTTTTATTTTGTGAATCTGTATTTTATGGGTGTGACTCCTCAGTGAGCACTTAATTCCATTTATCAGATTCTTCACTTGGTATCAGAGCCAAGTTTGTGGTTGTTTGTAGCAGAAGAAGACAATGGCCGAAAATAACAGTTCAGTCTAGTACCAAATTCCTCTGTTCTGTCGGGGAAATTTTTAGTATTGGAGTGTGAAGATGGGAAGTTTTCTCATCTCACAACATTTATGGATGCTTGTTTCTACAGGGTACATAGAGCCAGCTGATCAATCTACTTATAATCCATTTTCAGTTGATCAGAAGACAGAATTGAAGGAGAATAGGAAAAGGGATGCTAATGCTTTGTTTATTCTTCAAACAGGAGCGGATATTGCAATTTTTCCAAAGATTACAAAATGTGAAAAGTCCCTTGATGCTTGGGATACCTTGGAGAAGGTATACAAGGGCTCTGTAAATGTAAAAGTTGTCAAACTTCAAATGCCGAGAAGAGATTATGAGTCTCTTTCTATGGAAGAAAATGAAAGTGTTGAATGTTTCATTACTAGAGTTCAAAATATTGTTAATGCTATTCATACTCATGGTGAAACTCTTGAAGATATAAGGATTGTAGAAAAAGTGTTAAGAAGTCTTCCTAAGAAGTTTGATCTTATCACCATTGCTGTAGAAGAATCAAGGGATTTAACACAACTAACCCTTGTTGATTTGTTTGGAAGCCTTCAAGTACATGAAGATAGGTTGAAAAAGAATAAGGAACTTTTTTTATCAAGCTTTCCAAAGTAAGTTGAATGTAGTAGATGATAAAAAGAAATAGTCATCCACTGTTAGAAATTATTTTTCTTCAACATCATTCAGAGGAGGTAGAGGTCGTGGAAGAGTCAGAGGAAGAGGTGGCAGAGGTAAAGGAAGAAACAACAGTTCTGGCAGAGGTAATTTTCACTGCACCTATTTTAATAAAGATGGTCACCTTGAAAGTCATTTCTTTCAAAAGAAAATAGATACCTCTCATTCAAATTTCAGCAAGAAAGTGAAAATTCTCAAAATGTATTTCTCACATGTAACAAACTTGAAGATTGTGATGATTTTACATGGTATTTGGATAGTGCTTGTTCAAATCATATGACTAGAAATACAAAATTGTTTGTGAAGCTAGATGAGAATGTGAAAGGAACAGTTAGTTTTGGCAATGATAATGAAGGAGATGTAATGGGAAAAGGTACTATTGCCATTCAAGTTAAGAATGGAAAAATGAT